>KZ651345.1:982638-1004912 GCA_001010745.2 Gerris buenoi
AATTGTCTTAAATATATTTTTATTAAAATATATGTTTAAATATAAAATAAATTAAATCTGTCATGAAATATTAATTTATTTTTCTTTTTAATTTAATAAATTTAATTTGTCGTTAACCATTCGCTGGCGTATACTCTCTTCATCCTTCTCCATTCTATCCTGTCGTAGGCGACTCTTTGCCAGGTAGCTCCACCACATGACTTCTTCATTTCCTCATCCCAACTTAACCGTGGTCTTCCTCTTTTTCTTTTCCTGTCTCTTGGATACCAGTTGATGAGTTCCTTGGTCCATCTGTTGTCTTGGGTCCTAACAATATGCCCAGCCCAATTCCACTTTCTCTCGAGTATGATTTTTCCTATATCGTCAAATTGGGTCTTATCTCTTATCCACTCGTTTCTTATTCTATCTCTTCTGGTTATCCTGAGCGTACTCCTAAAATATACTAGTACAAATTATTTTATTTATTTTTTTTTTTTTCCTTTGGGTTTTTAGTCCCGTTCGACTGCTCATTGGGTCATTACAGGACGGGGGGTTATCCGACCACTTTACTCATCTACTCGATGAGATCATCAGTGTGAAACATGTCTGACCCCTCCGGGATTCGAACTCACGTCGGGTTTCAGAGCCGAGGATCTTATCCACTCAGCCACGCCGGCCCCCATTATGTTAATATAAGTATAATACATAGTGTAGAGACTTGGTAAGAAGAGATACGTTTGTAGTTTTATTATATTTTTTTACTTAACGTGTTTTTCGTTTAATAATAAAAATAAAATATTTTTACTAGGCTTAGGCTTGAAAACTAGTTTATATTTCTCTCTACTAGATAGCAGTGGTGGGATAGATAAAATATATTATATACTTTTCCCATTTTAGGTTTCTGTAGAAAGTACAAAAAGAAACCTTATATAACGGCTCTGTCTGTCCGTTGGTGTCGTTTGTCCGTTGGCTTGTTTCAACTCATAAACTACTATACCTAGAAACATGAAATTTGGCACACAGGTACATCTCGGCATTTTAGACAACTGGACAAATTTTGGAGTTATTACACTGAATATTTCCAAGATGGCGGCCCTGCCAATATGGCGGGTGACCAAAAAAAAGTTTTTAGATACCATGGCATGTTATACGTCAATTTAAAGGTACTGAAGTGTAGAAAAAGAATATGCAACTATTACACTTAAAACTTAATCGTACAGAAACCGGCGATTATCGCCTCGTGTACTTACATGAAGCACACCTTATTTGTTTTGTTTTTTAAATTAATGATCTTTTTAATATGAAATATATTGGGCAAACTACTTCTGATGATAAATTTTTTTTGTAACGTAAGTTCTCGATAATATTTTACCTTTTTTTGGGTATATAGTTAAACATTTTTTTTTCAATTATTTACACATTCTCATAGTACTGTTGATTAATTGTTCATGGGTTCCAATGCAGCATTAAGTCTGAAATTTATAATTATTGGATCAATCCGTTTTTTTTTTTTTTGGTTTTTTTGGTTTCCTAAGATACGCCATGCTGGTTTGACCGAGGAGAGGCTTTTGGAACGGTGTGGTGGCCGGCGGCCTCAGCCGTGAGGCCGAATCTCTAAATGGAAATTGTAAATGTTCTGAAATGTTTGTCAGTAAGTTCAGTATAGTAAGTTCAGTGTGTCTCACTATAAGTTTACTTCTCCTCAACTGTTTCTTTTGTCAAATTTAGAACTTCTCAAAAACCCTTCATGTGAAGGTAAGCTTTCCTTTCTTTTGGCCGCAAATGGTGGCACATTTCTTTCTGTCGTAATTGGATTTCGCATTTTAGTTTTTTCCTAGATGGTAATGTTCTCCTTTTATTTAATTTCTAGGGTGGTTGGTCTGGGGCCGAAGTGGTCTTTCCATCGATCAGATCCTCAACTATCTGACTCGCCAACAAATTTATTTTTAGTTTAAGATATAAAGTTATATATATATATTTTTGTAATGGGTTGGTTCTGATCCTATAATTTAAAAGAACCTGGCGCCGATTTATCAATAGATGATTTTTATTTTCACTTTGTAATTTTTGTTAACTAAATTTTTTTTCACTACACCCACCCCTACTACCTACTGAGTTGGGCATAATCTAAAATGAATGTACTGGTAACAAATTGGCTGTTTCCCACATGCAAAGAGTTCTCGTACTATCATGACTTTGTAGATATTTATGAGGACCTACGACCTACAATAGCATCACTCTCAGTGTCGTAATCGTAGCAATATTCCCTCCCCCCCCCCCCCAGGATGGGCCTGACTAGCCCACCCTGTTAAATAGAACACGTGCCGCCACTGATGTTTGGCATACCGCATACCATTGATCTATCACCATTGAATGTAAGAGCAGCATTTTTCCTACGTAAGTTTCAAATTAAATGCGATCTTTTATATTGAAACTGAAACTTCTTTTTTGTCAGCAAGAAACTCATCTTGTTTAGGTTTTGATTGTAGATAAAATTGTGCAAAAGCTTTCTAATCAGAATCCATTTTTTGAAGTAGTAATTAAATATCAAAGAATAATATGTCTCTTTTTCCGGATATGCCCTTATTGATCGAATTGACCTGAATTGAAAGACTCAAATAGACAAAGAAGGGTGTTTATAGCTTCATTTATTGGGGAGAGGTTTTTGGAAGCTGCACTAATGTTCAAAAATGTATTTAGAAACCTTGTTTATTGCTTACTTCAATATCCACGTTCTAGGCAGAAAAGAGCAGGGAACATATCCTAGAGTCAAATCTACCCCATTCTTGAAAACACTGGATCAAAAAAAAATAATGAATCCTTTGTCACTAATACTAGTACTAAATAGGTAGGACAAACTGCCTTTTTGAACCTAGCACTTAGGCCTTATTTAGGCTCTTTTTACTAGCACCATACCTCTGTACAATGTACTGCAGCAGCAAGTATGGAGTGATGATAAGTGAGCCATATAAATCATAGCATCACAGCACGGGATCAAACCCACAACCTCGTGCTGCCCTTGATTCAATGATGGTCAAGCAGTTGTGGCAAGCACTTTAATCCTCATGGCCACATTGACTCCTCTAATGCTTATAATCAATAGCTTTAGCATGGGATATACTTTCAGCTTCAGTAATTAATTTAAATACAAACATTAGACAACCTACTGGTTACTGTGTTAAAATATTTATCTATTTACATAGTGAAAATTAGCAGCACTGAACTATAGCTTTGATGGTTAGATCATACTTATGTGTTTCAGTTCTATGAACATTTTAGAACATAGCACTCACTGAAAACCTAAGACCTTTGTTTAAATGAAAATTAAACCTCACCATCAATAAGAAAGGGGATGGGATAAATAGAAGTCTAAACTTTTAATATTATAAGAAAATCTTCCATTTAATCTGCAAACACCCACACTGGTAAAAATCATTTAATTAAAGAACTAGATTTGTTGAAAATGTTTAATGATTCAATTTTATTTACATAATTTACTTATATTAAAAGCATGATTATATGACTAAATAGTGCTGAAATTCAATCTAATTTAGTTCTACCTTGAACTCTAAAGTAGGATCCAGATTTGGGAACACAACCCAAGCAATAAGTAGTAGTGTATGGCCTCTGCGCAGTCACCTGCAGAGAGTGTTCTCTTATCATTAGCCAGAAATGTTCGAAAACTTTTTTATGGACCCTGCAGTGCTCGGCATGGAGTGTGTCCATTGACACCAGAATGCCGAGCCAAGCACTCCTATCCTCTTTGCTCGCCATGTGGACTGGTCTGGTCTTTAGATGAACAAAATTCATTACTTCAACTTCATCTTTAGCTAAGGAGTAGCAACTAATAAATTAATAACTAACCCTTTCCTGATAAAATAAACGAATCTTGAATGATAACTTGACAATATTTTTAGATGGTTTTATATTGAAGTGGGTACACGATATAATATGTCAGTGGTACAGTTTACATTGTCTAATGTCTCATATAGTAATCAATAATGGTTGAAAAGGCAGCGAATCCAGCAGCTCCGAGAACACCTGCTTTAACACCCGCTCTAAGTCCAATCATTCCTCCAGTAACAGCTCCAGCATACGTCCCATTTCTCCAATCTGATTTCCCTCTGTGACTTTCTATCGTGCATTCCACTGCTGAAAACAGCAAACCAATCAGTGCAAAATTCTTACCGTAGCTATGCGTCGTTGATTTCAACTCACGGAATATTTCTTTTACTGTCTGCTGCTTAACTTCGTTGTTCGGACCTAAAGCGACATTTGGATTCACGCTCGCCGAAAACAAACCGATCGCACCACCAAGGCCGTAGCCGACAACACAACTCATAACACTTTTAAAGAAACAGCTTTCGAAGAAAGCTTCCACCCTTTTCTCCTGGACGCTTTTTAAAGGAACAGGTCCCAAGTTCATGGGTATAATAATGTTTTCTCTATACCTATGAATAGTACTAGTGAAATGTACCGCTATGTCATCTAAGGGGTTGTCACCCAGAGGCGACGATGGTTTAGACTCGTTTGAATTTGAATTTTCCATCACGAAACTTTTATCACAGTCACAATGTTTATCAAAAGTTAACTTTAATAAATGAGCCACATCTTTTATTTGCTAATGCATGATGATCAAAAATAAGTCCATGCAAACAATATCCAAATATATAAAATAATATATTTATAAACAAAACAAATTAACTTTGGACGTATTTTTTACAGAAAATTTTTATAGATAGAGATAGAATTATAACCTTAACAATTAGGTAACCTTCTCTCATATGTTTCTTCCTCGTCTTCTATAGAAAGAAAAACAAGAAGAAGAAGAAAGCTATTTCGCTCTAACTTGTCGCCTAGGTTCAAGGCCCGATATTTTTTTGTTTTGATTAGAACTTCGAAAATAAAAACAAAATAGCCCAGCTTCAGCCACTATACACAAGAATTAAAAATACCTTATAGTATAGGCAGTTTATTGTTTAACAATTAAATACCCTATCCAAATCCCAACAAAATTTTATAAGCCGACATTTTCTCGAGTGGCGTTCTACTACGACCTACGACACTACTACAACCGATATTACTGTGGTTTTGGTTTAATTCTAGCAATGACATTATAATCGACACATTCACACACAAAAAATGAAATGTGGTCCCAAGTACACTTCAATTTCCGATTTATGAGAATTCAATAACAAATTTGTCCTTAGAATGCGTTTTATACCCGAACTCAAGCAGAAGTAACAAGCTTTTATATGAATAGGTCTAGACTAGATTTTCGACGAATTCTGTCACGAAAATTTACTGTTTCCATTAAATAATCCCTTAGAAAACAGTTTTTTTTTTAATTATTTAAAAGAAAATCTGCTTAACATTATGATCATTGAAATAGTGCAGTGTCAATTGCATCCTTTCAAAATAGCATAGTATGCCTGGTTTAAGGGACTTAGCTTCACTTATTAGAGATAAATAAAAGATGGCAGACAACAAACTGGTTTGTTTACAAAATTTGAAAATATATATTTTGGTAAATATTTTGTTATATAAGTAGGTACTTACTGTGAAATCTTGATACCACAAAATCCTTGGTAAAAACAAGTGATTTCTTTTTTCCTCGTTACCTCGAGAATGCTAGTAATATAACCAAGATCACTTGAAGTAAAAACATATTCTCTTAAGGGCTAATTCGGATTGTACGTGATCCAGAAATTTTTTCGAGTTGGACCTCTACCTGGTTTATATACAGGAAGGTTGTTTTCTTCAGAAAATGAGCGGAGCACCACGAAGCGGCTATTAAAAATTCAAGGGTACACAAAATTAAGGTTTTTAATTTAATATGCAGGATTTTATCACCTAACCTCCAAGTGGGGTCACGTACAATCCGAATTTACCCTCTTAAGTTTCGAGTAACGGAGGTTCCACTGTATATATATATATATTTTTGTCCCCAGGTCTAAATGTGATTTAACAGAGCCCACAGACTCAGTAGTAATGGTTAAATCTTTAATTTGGAAAAAAACAAAAAAAAAACTTTTAAACCATAAAACCTGTCCAACATTAAGGGCAGTTCGTGTCACAATTAAAAATAACTGTTAGTGGCTTTGAATCAAGTGGAATAAGTAATTTCACCAACAGCAGTATTCCGAAGAAGAGGTAAATTGAGAAACATGAATATATGTAAAAAAGAAACCCATATCAGGTTATAGTCCATCAGGTACTCAATAATAGTTCAAGAATTCGCACACATGCCTATACTTTCAACCTCTTTGGGTAATTTTAAGCTTTTTACACCAGATTCCAGGCATATCCATGTAAGCTTAAAAATGACCCAAAGCAGTTGAAACTTAGCATTTGATGAAACTTGTTTGGAATTTGCATCTTTGAACTATTATTGAGTAACCAATAGACCAGAAGGAGAAATCCTGAGTTCCTTTTTTACAAATATACTTATAGAGGGTAAAAAACTACTAAAGATATACAAGAATATATTTATATTTGCATGTAATTTTAAACAAAAAATACAATTATGACACTAACTGGAGACATATTAACAAGTTGATTTTGTAAGAACAATCCTTTTTACACGTTGAAGGATAGTTCTTCAAATTAAGACAAGACCAGATTTGTACTAGCTATCAAAAGCTAGAAGGTGAAATCTTAATGCGATTGATATAAATCAAACTTGTTTAGTTCTATTAATGCAGAAATTTTTTAAAATCAAATAAAAGTACTAAAATGATCTACTCAATGAGAGAGAACATACCTTTTTCACATTTCGCTAATACAATTTTCTAATGAAATCCAACCAAACATTTTGAGGTTCTTCAGAATAGTGGAATCACAATGACTCTAAACCTACATAAATACCAAAGTCAGATAAATCACATCATTACTATGCACTTCACAATGAAAGAAAGATAAAAATCCAGGAATTTGGTAAGGTAGGAGCCAACAACTGGGAGCTTCACTGACCAGCATTCCCTTCTAAAATCCTAAAGCAAGATCGGCATTGTACTATCTCGTCTTTTAATGAATTCCTATTTATAAGTACATTTACGTTGTTTTTTTAAAATAATTAAGTAAGCTGTTTAGCTCCTGAATGATAATAGTGGCATTGATGCTATAAATTTGTCTCATTTCTTTCTGTAAGATTTAAAAAAAGCCTTTTTAATTATTAATATCTAATCACTTCATTCTACAGTAGTTATATTTGATAAATGAATATAGCAAAAGTTATTTATTTATGGTTTATTTTGTTGGGTGTTACCAACTCAGGTAAAAATTATTTACGGGAATACTGTTATTATTTTGTTAGTTTATAGCCATATTTTTCAGATGGAGGCTGTGAACTAACTACTCATGAATACTACTTCATTTAGGAGCCGGATCAAAAATCAGGGTTTTATGAAATAATAAAAAAAAGGTAGTATAAAAAAACTCTGAAGAAACAAGTATCCAGGGCGTGTCAAGTTGCTCGATAGATAATAATCACTCCTTTAAAATTAAATAAATATTTACATTAAAAATAACATTTAAATTAAACTTTATTATTGTAATGTTTTAATAGTAGTCACAACTGACTCTTTCACATTGTTTTTTTTTTTTTTTTTTCTTCCTCCCCATTGCATACAATAAAGGAAATGATAACCATCTTTGCTAAGAGTTACCTCTAAAAAATCGTTAAATGATCACCATCTTGCTAAGAGTCTTGTACTTGGAGAAAATAAACGTTAATATTATTAACATATTGGGAAATGAACAAATGACATAGTTAAAAGAATAATAAGGATTTAAAAATAATTGTTTATAATTACAATTGCGTCAGGAACTGAGTAGAAACAAATTACATCTGTACCTTAACACTTCCTGAAAAAGGTAAGTCAAGTAGAAATAATCCTGAGATTGTTACCTGACACAACCGTGTTCAGAAAGTGACATTTAAGACTAATCAAAATTTAACTGACTTTTGGAACAAATGAAAGAAAATTTGTAAGCTGACTCGTGAATCAGAATGAATTAATTCTGAATAAATATTGTTAAAATAGTTTATAAACTTATAACAATAGGCATGGATAGCATTGTTAAATTGTTCCTTTTTCAGCTGTAAATAAAATTATAGAGGGAATATTACCTTAATTTTAAAATTAAAAAAAGAAATCTTAGGTAAATGAAAATACAATAACTGTATTTAACATTTTTTATACAAAAAGATAAGTAATTAAACTAATTAATATAATCCTAATTAATTGATAATACATTATTGAACAAACTAACACAAGCTTCTCAAAGTAATTCATTTAAATATATACAAAATTTAATTACCACCAACAAATAATTAGGTATATTTACATGTATAGAAGTATGTATACACGCATATAACTTACTTAGGTATAAGATAAAGGTTTAATAGTTAAAGAGAAACATCTATTTACAAGGTGAAAGAGGAGAGGTGTCTAGGATATAATGCTGTGACTTGCGAGAGGAACGAGGTGCTGCAGTTGAATCTTTACGCCGACTGTATTTGCGAGTAGAAGTATTAGGGAGGCGATGTTTAGCTGTATTCTCATCGCTGTGCATAACCAAGTGTGCCACTAGATCTCTTGACTGAGCCAGAGTCTCTCCACAAACAGTACATTCAAAAGATCGACCACGGCCTTCTGAGTGGTGGGCTCTAACATGCTCTCTCAAAACAACCCTCTGATTAAAAGCTTTGGTACAGACAGGACAGACATATGGTTTTTCTCCTGTATGAATTCGCTCGTGTTTACGCAGGGTACCCCCATCTGCAAATGCTTTCCAGCAGAATCTGCAGCCATATGGTTTCTCTCCTGTGTGAACTCTGATGTGTATCTGCTGGGAGGAACGTGACGTGAATGTTTTACCACACTGGGTACAAGGAAACAGTCTCCCGACATTATGACGAGACTGTTTATGAGAGGCCAGGGCAGCTCCGTCTGGAAAGGTCTCTCCACACTCCCCACACCTATATCCTTCTTTGCCATAGTGCGCCACTTCCATATGCTTCTTTAGCTTACCTCTGTTGTAGAATAACCGGTGACAAACTGAACAGGGGAAGAAGTGAGCAGAGTCAGAGTGAGTCAAAAGGTGCTTAGTGAGAGACTTGGCGTCCCGGTATGCTGTACCACAGACAGGACAGAAGTGTCCCCATTTGTGTTTGGATTTCATGTGACTGTGTAGTTCACTTAGATCAGTGTACTCTTCACCACAAGTATTGCACGAGTGCAGCTCATCTGTGGTAACATGTAAATCACTGTGACTCATAAGAGCTTCTTCTGTCCTGAAAGACAGATTACAAACCTCACACTCAAATATTTCCTCTTTAACACTGACGTCATTCTTAATATGGACACTTCTTTGATGTCTCTTAAGCTGATTGTACCGTGTGAAAGATGCATCACATTGTTCACACTGAAAAGTTTTTAATTTGTCAGTTTCTAAACTCTTCTTTACTGTAGTCTTAATTTTCTTTTTCTTGGTCAGAGTTTTGATCTTTGGGTGCCTGTTGGTCTGATGTGTATCCAGCAGCTGCTCACTGCTAAACATCTCATGACAGTGGGGACATTCAAAGGCCGAATCACCAGCATGTATCATATTATGAGATATGAGAGCCTTCTCTCTCGCAAAACCAATGCCACAGTGCTGACATACGTACGGACGTGTTGGGTCTATGATAGGAAACTTATCTTCACCGTCGTCTAATACATTATAATCCTCATCTTCAGTGGATTCCGTTTTGATTAATATGTCATCGAATTTGAGTTTACTAGTCGAAGAACCAGAATTAACATCAAACAGAGAGTTAATCAATAACAGTTGATTAATGGGCTTAGGGTCAAATGAAGTCTCTGTGAGAGGAACCAAATGTGTTTGCCATTTAGCCTTCTTTTTAGCTATTTTCTTTTTTGACACCTTCTTCTTGATTTTACCCGACTTGAACGTCGGTACAGTGGAAAGAGATTGATCAATCATGGTGTGGTCGCCAGGCATGTATGAATGTATTTTCATATGTTCTATAAGTTCGAACTTACGTTTGTATTGAGCTCCACAAAGATTGCACCTTAGACTATCTTCTAGCTGGTGAGTCATCATGTGGCTGTTAAGGCTGGATTTCTTGCTGAATCTCTGGCTACAAATGTTGCAGGGATAAGGCTGAAGACGGAGATAATCTTCACTTTCTTCTATACTAGCATCGACGTCACCTTCAGTTGCCTCTTCTAAGACAAACCCCATATCCTCGGCTCGGCTAGAATTCACCTGCCAGTCATCCGACACGACCTCTTCTTCCGCTACCTGCCAGTCGTCAGAGACAACTTCCTCCTCCGTAACTTGGATCTCGATATATTCATTGTTATCTTGAAACTGCTCTACGTCAGAAATGGACGGCACTACAATACAGTCTTTGTCAACAACGCCACCTATCTCTTCCACTATTCCTGCGTCGGCGGAAATCCATTCGAAGTTTAAACTATAGCTCTCGTCGATGGAGTTCGACATTACTTCATTAATCCACATTACAAATCATGCGTTAAATGATCTTTCTCGCAGATAAATAGTCAGGGGATGTTATCCGACAGACCTGATAAACGAAACTCGACCGATTTGTTGCCGCAACAAAGAGGCAAAAAGTCGAATTGTGCACTAAACGTAAAAGAATACAATGCTAACTTTACTGATAGTTTCTTGTAATAAGTTTAGTCACAGACCAATAAACTATGTAACGAACAATACAAACTAGATAAAAAGATAGAATGTAAAAGAAAATTAATGAATTAAATACACAATAAAAAAGGAAAACACGCCCGAACTAAAGAAATGTTGGCTCAACTACGGACTCCATGACTGTTCGCATGAAGTGCTGCCCTGTAAAAAGTATAAAAATTCCCTAAATCAGATATATATTTTTTTAAATTTTAGTTTAATCAGTGTTACATATTAACTCTGTTTCAACACTGGTTATAAAATTTTACTACTTTTAGAAAGAAAATAGGGTATTTTTTCTTGTTAAAAAATGAAAAATATTATCGCGCCTTTATTAAATTTTATTTTAACGTTTTTTTATTTTTTATTTTTAGATTAAGATTTTAGATTACTTGATTCTTGATTGGAATTTGGAATAGGATTGGATTGGATTAGCTCGTGAATTCTGTTTCTGGTTTCTGTTATTTTTATATATTTTTTTTTATAAATAATTTAAGAGAAGAGTATTCTAGCTAAATGGATAGCGTTAAAAATTTATGTCCTGATATGGAAGAAATACATTCTTATATTGAACATCTCAAAGGTAGGCTGTATCACTCTGAATCTGACGATAACTAATTTGATAAAATACTTTCTAATGTGTGTTGTCCTCTTTTAACTCAACTTAAATATGTAAAAGGAGAGACCCACTGCCACTGCTTTTTATTTTATTATTTTGTATCGTACGTTGTTTATTTATTTATTTAAGTTGTTTTTACTTCGCCTGTTCAATACTTTGAAAAATTTTTCAACTGATTTGAAGGAAGATCTGAATTGAGATAAATCAGTTATTTAGAACAGCGTATTGGTAAATTCGGATTGTACGTGACCTAACCTTGGAGGTTAGGTGATAAAATCCTGTATATTAAATTAAAAACCTTAATTTTGTGTAGACTTGAATTTGTAATAGCTGCTCCGCACCGCTACGCGGTGCTCCGCTCATTTTCTGAAGAAAAACAACCCTCTTGTATATAAACCAGGTAGAGGTCCAACTCGAAAAAAATGTCTGGGTCACGTACAATCCGAATTAGCCCAGCGTATATTTCATATTGAGGGCTAAGTCGGATTGTACGTGCCCCAGAAATTTTTCCGAGTTTTACCTCTACCTGGTTTATATACAGGAGGGTTGTTTTTCTTCAGAAAATGAGCTGAGCACCGCGGAGCGGCTATTGAAAATTCAAGGGTACACATAATTAAGGTTTTTAATTTAATATACGATGTTTTATCACCTAACCTCAAAGTGGGTCACGTACAATCCGACTTTACCCATATTGAGTGAAAATCCCTTCTGATCACTAACTTATTATACCCCATACAATACCCCAAGGTAAAAATACTGTACACGTAGTTATTGACCATTGTTATAGTTGTTGACCACTTCTGCTACTTAGCAAGATACAAATAGTGGCCTTTTCTATTAACCATCAGTATCGCTGTGAAGAAATTAAAGCACTTGGTGGGGAGGTAGCGTAGCCGCGGCGGTTAAACCACCTCTGCTCGGCCATCACTGAATCATTGAGTGGAACGAGATGCTCACTATTGATTACATCATACTCGCTTCGGCGGTACAATGTACATATGTATGATGTGTGAAGTGGCTGCAACTCTCTACCGCGGGGCGTACAAAGGGCCTAAGTAATGGCCTAATTGCAAGGTTCGAACATGTGGTTCGTCCTACCCGTTCTAGTAGTAAGTACTAGACTACTACTAAAGCACTTGGTAAACTCGGATTGTACGTGCCACCACTTTGATGTTAAGTGATAAAATCCCACATATTAAATTAAAAACCTTAATTTTGTGTACCCTTGAATTCTCAATAGCCGCTCTTGGTGCTCTGCTCATTTTCTGAAGAAAAACAACCCTCCTGTATATAAACCAGGTAGAGGTCCAACTCGAAAAAAATTTTGATGGCACGTACAATCCGATTTAGCCAAGCACTATATTAAGGAATGAAGTAGGTTTATATTTATATAATATATAAATATATTTACACAGTAAATAATTCCATTCCCCTGTTAGTAGTAATCAACTTATCTTAATATTGTTAGTGACAATATTAAAATTATTTTAGATATAGCAGCTCTCATTGAGTTTTCAGAATATATCCTAAATTATCCTTTGACTCCAGGCGTTGTCAACACAACTTAATCTACAGATTTTTTTCTTACAAGAAAAACACACCTGGGTGATTCTCAAACTATGGGCAATTTTGCTCTAGTTTTAAGAGAGAAAATTTGGGACGTACATCCTTTGAGACGTGGTCATCACCGAAAGATCTAGAACTTAATCTTAATTCTATCTGCGCAAGCTTACAGCCATTTTATAACACAATATAAAATTTGTAATTAAAGCAATAAAAATTTAAGTACCGTCATTAAATTTACATTTACGGTAATTACACATTTTTAGTACGATAATTACATGTGATCATTGAATATTAAATTAGAGCCAAATAAATAACACTACACAAATATCTAAGTTATTTCCTTAAACAGCAATATAAGGGCTAAAAAATAAGCCTTTTTTCATAAATATAGTATTTTATAATAATGATTTAAATTCAAATACGGTAATTACATGAACCTGTTTGACAACTTTAACTAAAAAAAAAAAAATCAGGAAAAAAAATTGGACAGTTTTTTTAAGTCCTATACACCAACCTTATATCAGTAAAAGATTTATAAAAACTTATTTTATTTAAGATTAAACTGTCACCTGTGAATAAACATTAAACATTTTAAGAAATATGTTTTACATTTAGCATGAGAGAACTATTTTGGATAATATCCTATTTTGGGACAAATACGGTAATTACATAATTGCATTATGTTTGAATTTTCAATTATCCATATTTCAATAAATATGACTTCATAATATGTTTTTTTCCTTGAGATTTGTTAATTATAGTAATTTTAAGCTAAAACAGAGAAAAACTGGGAAGATAGGAAACATCCTGGTGAAATAATACATTGGGACACAATTATTGCCCCTAGTTTGAGAATCACCCACCTACCGATTTAGCCAAGCACTATATTAAGGAATGAAGTAGGTTTATATTTATATAATATATAAATATATTTACACAGTAAATAATTCCATTCCCCTGTTAGTAGTAATCAACTTATCTTAATATTGTTAGTGACAATATTAAAATTATTTTAGATATAGCAGCTCTCATTGAGTTTTCAGAATATATCCTAAATTATCCTTTGACTCCAGGCGTTGTCAACACAACTTAATCTACAGATTTTTTTCTTACAAGAAAAACACACCTGGGTGATTCTCAAACTATGGGCAATTTTGCTCTAGTTTTAAGAGAGAAAATTTGGGACGTACATCCTTTGAGACGTGGTCATCACCGAAAGATCTAGAACTTAATCTTAATTCTATCTGCGCAAGCTTACAGCCATTTTATAACACAATATAAAATTTGTAATTAAAGCAATAAAAATTTAAGTACCGTCATTAAATTTACATTTACGGTAATTACACATTTTTAGTACGATAATTACATGTGATCATTGAATATTAAATTAGAGCCAAATAAATAACACTACACAAATATCTAAGTTATTTCCTTAAACAGCAATATAAGGGCTAAAAAATAAGCCTTTTTTCATAAATATAGTATTTTATAATAATGATTTAAATTCAAATACGGTAATTACATGAACCTGTTTGACAACTTTAACTAAAAAAAAAAAAATCAGGAAAAAAAATTGGACAGTTTTTTTAAGTCCTATACACCAACCTTATATCAGTAAAAGATTTATAAAAACTTATTTTATTTAAGATTAAACTGTCACCTGTGAATAAACATTAAACATTTTAAGAAATATGTTTTACATTTAGCATGAGAGAACTATTTTGGATAATATCCTATTTTGGGACAAATACGGTAATTACATAATTGCATTATGTTTGAATTTTCAATTATCCATATTTCAATAAATATGACTTCATAATATTTTTTTTTTTTTCTGAGATTTGTTAATTATAGTAATTTTAAGCTAAAACAAAGAAAAACTGGGAAGATAGAAAACATCCTGGTGAAATAATACATTGGGACACAATTATTGCCCCTAGTTTGAGAATCACCCACCTACTAACTAGAAAAGTCACTGCCAAGTGAGCATGCATATAGATTAACGATAAAGTAAATAGCTTTATGAGAAGGTTATAGTTCTTGGTTTAGTAGAAATGTGTTTTTTATGTTTCAATAGTATTTCGTAATTGACCATGCAGTCAATGATCAACTCGGTCAATTACTAGTTCAACCTTGATAAAAACATTGGTAGACTACCCTATTAAGTAGCCATTAACACTTATGATATCTACAAAAAATATTTTTGTATGATATTAATGACAGTTGTCAAACTTACCCCACAAACATGTAAGTAGAGCAGCTTTACTCCTATTTCAGACAAAAACTTTCCTTAACAACATTGATAAGAAGACAGAAAACGGGTTAACCCTTTGACTGCGGGACCTTTCCCTTGTGGTCCATCCAGGGCTGAAGTGTTGTGGGTCTGCAAAAAAAAGAGGTCTGCAAACCATCATAGCAGGAGNGTAATTACACATTTTTTAGTACGGTAATTACATTTGATCATTGAATATTAAATTAGAGCCAAATAAATAACACTACACAAATATCTAAGTTATTTCCTTAAACAGCAATATAAGGGCTAAAAAATAAGCCTTTTTTCATAAATATAGTATTTTATAATAATGATTTAAATTCAAATACGGTAATTACATGAACCTGTTTGACAACTTTAACTAAAAAAAAAAAAATCAGGAAAAAAAATTGGACAGTTTTTTTAAGTCCTATACACCAACCTTATATCAGTAAAAGATTTATAAAAACTTATTTTATTTAAGATTAAACTGTCACCTGTGAATAAACATTAAACATTTTAAGAAATATGTTTTACATTTAGCATGAGAGAACTATTTTGGATAATATCCTATTTTGGGACAAATACGGTAATTACATAATTGCATTATGTTTGAATTTTCAATTATCCATATTTCAATAAATATGACTTCATAATATTTTTTTTTTTTTCTGAGATTTGTTAATTATAGTAATTTTAAGCTAAAACAAAGAAAAACTGGGAAGATAGAAAACATCCTGGTGAAATAATACATTGGGACACAATTATTGCCCCTAGTTTGAGAATCACCCACCTACTAACTAGAAAAGTCACTGCCAAGTGAGCATGCATATAGATTAACGATAAAGTAAATAGCTTTATGAGAAGGTTATAGTTCTTGGTTTAGTAGAAATGTGTTTTTTATGTTTCAATAGTATTTCGTAATTGACCATGCAGTCAATGATCAACTCGGTCAATTACTAGTTCAACCTTGATAAAAACATTGGTAGACTACCCTATTAAGTAGCCATTAACACTTGTGATATCTACAAAAATATTTGTTGTAGATATCATTGACAGTTGTCAAACTTACCCCACAAACATGTAAGTAGAGCAGCTTTACTCCTATTTCAGACAAAAACTTTCCTTAACAACATTGATAAGAAGACAGAAAACGGGTTAACCCTTTGACTGCGGGACCTTTCCCTTGTGGTCCATCCAGGGCTGAAGTGTTGTGGGTCTGCAAAAAAAAGAGGTCTGCAAACCATCATAGCAGGAGTAAACGAGTGAAATAATGTTGGGTCTATCTCTGAGGCGGCCGCAGAACTAAAGAACCCATTTGAAGATGTTCCATTATCCCCTCTCTTGAATAACGCACGCTTTTCCAAACCATCCGGTATCACCAAGTGATACCTCCTGCCACTCACTTGAAAATGCTAGATATCACCAGGCGATGCCTGCGCAGTCAAAGGGTTAATCCAAGGCCCACGAGTTGACAACAATAAACAATAGTCCTTTGTGTGAACTGAGGATGCTTTGCTGTGGGAATCTTCTAGTGCTTTTGATGACAGAATGCAACACCTAACCATTGAATGATTTTCAACAGACAATGCCATCTTAATAGCTTATTTTGAACAGTATTTGAAAAATGGTCAACTTCTGATACTTTTTACCCTTACTGTATGCAAAAGTGTTACATCCTTTTGTCTAACAGTTCTTTAGACAAAGGAATATAATCTCTTCTTCATGTAGAATTGATAGCATCCATTACCAGTGTTTCCCAACCAGTGTGCCTCGGCGCATTGGTATGCCATGAGGCCTCTAAATGTGAGCTCCCAAATTTTTATGATGTAAAATCGTACGTTGTATAAAAATTTCTTTGTTTTTTCCACATATTTTATTATTTAATATTTGTATTTAATCAAAATACTATTTTTCATATGTTTTTCCAACCTAAATAAACACACTATTTCAAGCTATTCACTTGTAATTGTCTTTAGTTAATTAGTGTGTCGAGTGTGCCACCCCTAAATATAGGTTGAGATTAGTGTGGCATGAGGTCAAAAAGGTTGGGGATTGCTGAGTCTAAACACTCTTTTGATTACTATTACACAGGCTTCCATGGTCGGTTTCAATATGAAGTTCTAGGTCTTCTGGTTGTCAAGAACTTTTTTACTTTTTGATTTATCGATAGGATCAGTGATAAGGCCGTAGCCACTGTGAAGCTGAGGTCAAACCATTATAATATAATGAAGTGAAATATTAGATTAACAAATCTATTAAAATACAGTCGGACCTCCATACAACAAACTCGATGGTTACGGAAAAAAAAAATTGTTGTATAGAAATTTTGTTTTATAGAATTTCTTTTACTGTAGAATCACTTAGTATAGAGAATCCATGGGAAATAAAAAAAATTGTTACATAGAGATTTTCGCTGTACAGAAGTTCGTTATAAGGAGGTCCGACTGTATTATGAATAAAGAGAACTGGAGACAAAACCAAGACCTCTAATAATTCGTTGGTTCTCTGATCAAAGTTTACTATCTGACACACACATTTTATTCTCTTTAATACAAACTTTTTTTTATGTTTATTATTTTAGCATCAGAGTATTGACAGAAAATAACCTAGTTATATTTTCAGATGTAGAGGATGATATTATTAATAAAATTGAAGATAAAGTTGAGGAGATAAACTCCGAGCATGTTGCCATAAAGGCGCTTCTCTCCAATATTCCTAAACCCAACAACTACATTGATGTTGTCCAGGATGCTCACCTGTGAGTTTTTTTTTGCTAAATTCCATCTAAAAACTAGAATTACTTATATTTACTGCATGTGATTTACTATTATATATAGTGAGGGGCAGTAGATCCTTGAAAAAAGTGTAGGAGTTCGATAAAGAGTGCTAAATATTTTAAAATAAATGTAATAATAATGAAATGATTTCTCTGCTGCAGTATACCAAGAGTGCATACAAGAGAGTCCATTTCTCTAATCTAAGGCATCAAGGTGATATTTTTATACAAATATTTTACTAAGTTAAAGACTGCTTCTCAAAGTTAAGTGTATTTTGATGAAGGATTCCATTGCTGTTGTTTGAGCCATTTTTTTCTTTTACTTCAAAATAGTTTGATTCTTTGCTTTTTTGTTGTTTATTATTGTTTGAATAGAGTTATATTTAATGTTTTAAAAATATTTGATTACTCTATATTTTGATGCTTTTTTGGGATGGGTGTACAACTAACTTAGTCTCTTAAACGTTCAGTTTATAAGCTGGACTCGGTTTTATAATATCAATGCCCTATTTTTTTTTTACGATTTCAGTGAAATGTGTACTATTGTCTTTAGAGGGGGAGAAAATATCAAATTTCTCGTGTGCCATTAACTTCAGATAGATGGAAATAATTCCTCTTATGTAGCTTGGAAGTAACAGAGTGACCTGTTAAACATTCGACTGTTCATATTTCAAGAGTTATCCACACACAGAGGGAGAGTTATCTAGTTTTGTTTGCTTTTTCTAATCTGTTACCAGTTCACTGAAAATACCTTAAAATTATTTACAGCATTTATAACATGCATGTTATTAGTTGTTTAAATGAACACAGCACCTCTCATTTAATTACTTTCCTCTTTTCTTATACTACTAGTCTTGTCAATTTAAAGAATATATTCTTAAATTTAGACTTAAAAGTACTTACAGTAGAGTCCAATTTCTGGTTGGAAAAAAAAATAGAAGTAAGATTAAGATGTTTTGCGCTAACTCAAGTGAAAAGACCATTGAAAAATGTAGTAAGACGACTGTTTCATCTTATGATAAATTATACGAAGCGCTTTTCCTATAGTTTTCTCAAGAAAGACTGAAAGGAATCCCTATCACTGGCCCTCTAATTCAAGAAAAAGCTCTTCAATTAAACAACCTCATGGATGGTGACGCATCATTTAGTGCAAAAACCTGTTCGGATTAGGCGGATTTTCGGATTAGCGGGATGTCAAGTTGATTGTTATGATAGACACCGTAGAATCTCGCATGTAATATGCCCCCACATATTGCACACAGGCTATATTTAGGACTGAAATTTCAGGAAAACATATAAACATTGTGCTTATTATAAACAAAATTTTATGTTACTATGTTTTTATCTATTTAAAGAATATCGATTTCTAATTTCACGAGTGTAATTGTTGAAGTTTCATGTACCTATCGAGACACTTTAATAAGATTTAATCAAGAATTGGTTGAAGATTTGTATGATAATTAGTTCCTTAAAATATATATTATTTTACATTTTGCCTTGTGTCAATATGTATTGCTTCAATTGAATAAGTGATGAATAAAACAAGAACAAGCTGTGGATAGAAAAGAGGAATAGCAGAACAGACATAAAACTTTGGAGTCTCATTGAAGCACATATATTGCGTCTAACATATATTAAGGTGCGTTTACACCTGACACTTCCCTCCGGCAATAAATATCAAGTATCAGACAGAAATTGCTTTGAGGGTTTACATTTGAGAGAAATTGCTTGAGATTTATGTCTGAGATATACGTCTGACACTTCTCGCAATGCTTAAATTTGCAATAAATGTAGGAAAATGATAATAATTGGTGTTTACACCTGTTTTTATAGAAGTGTCGACACTTATAGCTGAGAGTAGAAACATAAATCTCAGACATAAATTTTTTGGTGTTTACACTACTGAGATTTCTGTCTGACATAGACATAAATGTCATGCAATAAATGTCAGGCGTAAACACACCTTTACTTCTTTAACAAATCATATACATAATTCATTACAAGCAAACCCTAATGTGAGAATTAGACCCCATTCACAAGAGGCAACTTACCTTTAACACCTCAGAGCTCACCAATTTTTGATAGTCCTTTTACATTTTACACGAATTCACTTGCCTTCAACGTCTTTACACTTCCATCCCACACAACCACCTCTTTTTTGACGTTTTCTTTATTTCCTACTGCCTTCGTGGGTACCTATTTCAATGTAGACAACCATACTATATGTATTTGAAAACAAGACCATTTTACCTAAATGGTGAGACAGTGTTCTAACAAATTGCATAAAAAAAAGTGTAAAAAATTTAAATTTGCCTGTTTTTTTTTTTATCATAATAAATCATAACTAAAGACAAGTTTTATGGACAACTATTTTATATAAATTGAAGTAAAATTACAAACTTGAAATAAATTCATTATTTTATTATTATTATTATTTTATCTTACATACTACAAATCTTATAGAAAATACTACTGTTCTGTGTTTAAGCAACTATTTCCTTATACAAATGGCAGTGTGCTAGACTACCAAGATTTATATCATAAATTCGATTGTGAGTGATCTTTATGGGATCCGAAAAACTAAAGCTTTAGAAAATTTGAATCTTGTTAACACCAAAAAATTACATTCAACTCTTCCTGAATAAACTGTTTACTGTGTTGAGAATAAAAGCAACTTTGAAATTCAAATAAGAAAGGCAAGGAATGGACAGGTGTAATGTATTATGGTCAAGGCTTATTGATCAAATATGGTCAACATTCTAGAGGGAGATCATGTGTTATGGCAATGTCAAAACACTGTATTTTCCTGTTAGTACTGTGTCAATCATCTTCTAAAAGACTATATTGCTGTAATTTAATGAATTAATGTAATAATAATTTTTTAAAANTTTTTTTTTTTTTTTTTTTTTTTTTTGTTTTTTTTTTTTACTTTTTCAATGTTTTGGGAAAAGCATACAACTCGAAACACCACCTATCAATCCATATTAAGACTATTTATTTATAACCAAAATTCTTATCAAGTTTTGACTATTATAATACAGTTTAAAATTTACCATTTAAATGGTATATTTTACTATGAAAATCTTTCAAAAATTAGGTGCATACTAATTGGGTGTGAGCTGACTTAGTATTATGTTACTGTTAACTAGTATTATGTTAATGTTACTGTTAACTGTGATTTTGTTTCAGAGATTTCGCAAAAGTAATGTCATCAGTTCTTCGAGTAGCTGGAACTGACATTGAGGCAAAAGTAAAATCATTTGAATCACTAACAGAGACACATTTTAAAAATCAAGTGAATATGGTAAGTCTGTTTATCATCTTAGTTGTTAAAATCTGCAAAATTAATTTTTAGTAAATATGTGTAGGGGAATTTATTTATTTTGTTTTGTTGACAAGTTTGATTTTGATGTGACAGGAGAAAAGAAAATATATTTAGTCTTGTTTTTGACTCCTCACTCACAAGATATAGTCCAGTCATATGGTGTATAAAAAGTGGAAAGTTCTGGTGTAATTGTTGTTTGTGGTTTACTTTATGTTTTTTGGGGTGCTGAACACGAATCTGAAGTTGTCCAACAAAATTTCCCACGGCAAATATGAGAAATCATCGATAAACTACTAAAAAAATGGTTTTTTATTGGTTTTCAGCTTATAACTTGCAAAGCAATCCATTAACGCAAAAAGTGGTCTAGTAATAAAATAAAAAGGAGAAAATAATCTACAATTTATGTCTATAACATTTATTTGTACGTTGTACGGTTTTCATGCAAATGGGAGTTGAAATAATGGGAAGGCTTGGAGAGTGCTGAAGTGTAAACGGTTATTGGCTGGACTGCGCTGAAGTTGTCCAACAAACATTTTACACGCAAATATGAGAAATCATCATAAAACCACTACCTTCTTTTATTTTTTTAGTGGATTTCGCCTTATAACTTGCAAAGCAAGCTATTTTCGCAAAAAGTGGAGAAGTAGTAAAATAAGGAAGAGAAAAATACCTACAAATTATCTCTTTGCCATTTTTTTGTAAGTCGAATGGTTTCTATGCAAAAGAGGGTAGAAATAACTGGGAAATCAATAATTTTTGAAAAATAGCAACAAACCTTATTCTTAAAATAATATATAGCGAATATCTGAATAATTTATATGTATTTAAGTGCTAATGCGAGCTCTTGACACAGGTTCTATTATTTTTGTTGCTATTTTTCAAAAATTATTGATTTCCCGGATATTTCAACCCTCTTTTGCATAGAAACCATTCGACTTACAAAAAATGGAAAAGAGATAATTTGTAGGTATTTTTCTCTTCTTTATTTTACTACTTCTCCACTTTTTTTCGTAAATAGCTTGCTTTGCAAGTTATA
>KZ651345.1:1033792-1045198 GCA_001010745.2 Gerris buenoi
TTTTGGGGGGGGGGGGGATGAAATATGACCATATTTGGTGTGACTAGTCTGATTATTTACGCCAAATTTCATCAAAATATTCTCCAAGCGTCTGCACAGGTGGTGACAGACAGACATTTTTTTAAAACCACTTTCTTGGGCTTACGGGGGCATGAAAAATGTTTGAGAAAGTAAAAAGTTTAGTTTGATACAGAAGATGTAGGAAGTTATACCATTAGAATTCTTGGAAAATTTACTATTAAACCAGGTTAAAATGTTAGGTTTTACATAAGCTAATTCTAATATAATTGCAAGATAAAAAGAACTTTTTATATACTACGTTTTTAAAATTTTGTCATAAATTTGAATCCTGATAAATTGAAGATTGTAAATATGGGACATGTCAAAACAAATAAAATAACTTAAGGATTTTTTTCAGAACTAACTTTCCATACAGCAAAATTTGCTGAAAAGAATGAAATTCTGTTGAAATATGGCTAAAAGTATTAAACTAATGCATTGTCATCGTGTTCTAAGCTATCAAAGTTTCAAATGTCTAGCTACTCGGGAAGTTAGTTAAAAATCGATTGCAAGATTTGTACTGGACAAACAAACAAAAAGAAAGCAAGCAAATAAAAACGTAGTAAAAAATAAAATTAAAGTTGCTGCAGATGATTAACAAAAACGTCAATAAACATTGTATGAAAAATAGATTTAATTTGTATTTTAAAAAAATTATTTTAAGCCTCCGAGGTATCATAACCATAACCTTGGACCTTTACATAGTCATGGACCTTTCTTGTAGATAATTGAATAATCTCTTATTGAGAATATAATGATATTTTAAGAAAACAATCTTTTTCTAGATATTTGTGAAAAACATTTAATCTAGACATATTTTAAGATTACGGCTACGGCCATAGCTTCCCTCAGAACTTTCAAGACTTTTGATATGTCCATTTAAAAAAATAATAATAATAAACAACTATGCCATTTATCAAAAGTTTCCGATTGAGTTCCAGAATGTTTCCCTCGTAAACTGAACTAAGATTGAATTTTTGTAAGTACTTTAAAACAAAAGAGCATTTAGAAATGCTTTATTTCTAATCCTAGCAAACTACTGCTAAAAAAAAAATATATTGCATAGCACCCCTCCCCCTTTCCCATCTTCCGGACTACCCTCCTCCCATGAAAGAAGTCAAATTTAGAAAGCTGCCTCCTTTTTCAAAAGGCAAGAGGGAAACAAAGTAATGGAAATGTGGGTTAGAAAATAGATAATAAAATATGAAGATGAGAAATATTCAAATTAGGAAGTGTGCTCCAAACAAGATTGATGGATGAGCAGCAATTTTTCATACTATCAAATCTATATTTTAAGCACACTCTTACCTAAAAACTCTACTAAAAGGAATATTAATAATCAAAAGAAAACTTCCATTTTTTCCCAAAAGTAAAGCTATATATATAAAAAAGCAGAAGAATATTATAAACGTCAACAGTCTATAAGATTAGAGTTGGCACAATCAAAAGGCGGGAAAATTTTGAGGGAAACAATTTTATTGGTCCACCATGTTGAATGCAACTTCAGAAAAAAAAATTCTCTACTCTACCCCTGTTCCACAAAAAAAATAGATCATGGCCACACCGATTTTCCCTTTTTATAACCTCAAAACTACCTCCACATTTGTTGTTTCCCGCCTTCGATTGTGCCAACTCTAATCTTATAGACTGTAGTGTAAGTAATGTAAGTATTTTCGGAGTCATGGGACTTGGGACTTAAATAACTTGTAACGTCTGCTTGACCATGAACTGAGGCCAGCACAAGGTGTACAGGATTTACAATGCTCACTAATGATCACATTATACATTATACTTGCTTCAACAGTACAATTGTACAGTGGTATGATGTGTGAAGTGGCTAGTACTCTCAACTACGGGAATAGGTAGTTAAAATGGGACCTATAAGGATCTTATTGCTAGGATCAAACAAGTGATTTGTTCTCCCAAGAGTCCATAGGCAATTTCACAAAAAGGACGAGTTTGTTTATAAGCATAATCGGCAAACCATATAAAGATGACAGCCATTTAAAATTTTGTATTACCTATAACGTTTGAACTATTTATTAAAATTTTGTGAAACAAAGGCTTTTATATACTTTTTACTGGTCTTATATTACTTTGCTTTGTAAGTTTCATCGCACACCTAGTACCCCAATTTTGAACCACTTCCCGTCATTCAATCTTCTCCAAATTTNGAAGACAGAATGTACGAAAGTCCTTGCCCATGGACCCTAATAATGATTACATTTTGAATGGTAAAGGTTTAAATACTTTAAATATTCATTTAGTAGTTTATAATTGTAACACTTACTTCATTGACAAGTTGCTGAGCATTATTCGTGACCGGCTGTGTGTCTGGGTGAAGAGGTGAAAGTTCAAGTAATTTATTGTAAGTAGAGAGTGCTTTAGAAAACGAAGGGCTAAGTACAAGGGCCTGGATGGCAGCTAACTGACTATCAGATGCGCTTGCTATTCCTGACTTCTTCAAAAAATTGAAAATAAGACCAGTTTTGAAAAATGGAATTTTTATATTAATTATTATTTTATTGTCCTAACACAATGAAAAAAATCCGAAAATAATACTTTTTCTCACAAAATAAGTGGCGTATGAAAACTTCCTTAAAAACTGGTTTTTTTTGGGAGGGGGGGGGGAGGGGTTGACGAAAATTATCAATGATTTTTTTTTTTTCCAGAATTTTGTTTAAAAAATAGAGGCGGGAGTCGAACAATTTCATTTTCAAGGACTCAATAAAATCATCATGATTAACTATAAATTTGCTTGATGTTAAATATTTATTACATTAAGCTCGCTTCAATGATAAAGCAACGCCTTGTTATCAACTGGGAGTTGTTTACTTTTTGTTTCGATTTTTAACAGTCAAATTTATTTTCGTCTACATCTCGGAAACTACTTTTTTCCCGAGAAAACGGCTTATATTGTTAGATTAATATTTAAATATCGTATATTTTAGATTTTTTTTTTTTTTTTTTAAATAAAAATCGTCGGAACCGTTTTCGATTAATAATTATTTCACGTCTTTTGTGGGGTTTCAGGGTATGATTTTTTCCGGATGTTTATGCAAAATTTCGACAAAAACATTTCAAGGAGATCCCAATAGTTTGGTTTATTACACATAAAATAAATGCAACATTTTTATGTTGGGTACTTTCGCAGATCAGGTGGGTTACAGACAGATAGACAGACTGAAGACAGAATGTACGAAAGTCCTTGCCCATGGACCCTAATAATGATTACATTTTGAATGGTAAAGGTTTAAATACTTTAAATATTCATTTAGTAGTTTATAATTGTAACACTTACTTCATTGACAAGTTGCTGAGCATTATTCGTGACCGGCTGTGTGTCTGGGTGAAGAGGTGAAAGTTCAAGTAATTTATTGTAAGTAGAGAGTGCTTTAGAAAACGAAGGGCTAAGTACAAGGGCCTGGATGGCAGCTAACTGACTATCAGATGCGCTTGCTATTCCTGACTTCTTCACGTTCATAGACAGCCGCTGTATGCATAATACCACCTCTCCATGACCTAGAAAAGAAATCAAACAAACGCTCAAATAAAATAATAATAATAAAATGAGTAAAAAAACGTAAATAATTTTACTTAAAATTAATTTTTTTTTATATTTTATTTTATTTTTTTTACAATTGCCAAAATTTAAATTGTTGTTCTCTGTTGTAAATTTAAATTGTTGTTCAATCACAATACTTAATCTATTTGTATAATACAAATACAAGAAAATTTTAAAAAAATGATTTTTTTCTCATATAGTAAGATTCAATTTGTATCCAATAATATCTAATTAAAACAATTTATTTTGATCTGGGATTTTTTTTTTTGGGGGGGGGGGGGATGAAATATGACCATATTTGGTGTGACTAGTCTGATTATTTACGCCAAATTTCATCAAAATATTCTCCAAGCGTCTGCACAGGTGGTGACAGACAGACATTTTTTTAAAACCACTTTCTTGGGCTTACGGGGGCATGAAAAATGTTTGAGAAAGTAAAAAGTTTAGTTTGATACAGAAGATGTAGGAAGTTATACCATTAGAATTCTTGGAAAATTTACTATTAAACCAGGTTAAAATGTTAGGTTTTACATAAGCTAATTCTAATATAATTGCAAGATAAAAAGAACTTTTTATATACTACGTTTTTAAAATTTTGTCATAAATTTGAATCCTGATAAATTGAAGATTGTAAATATGGGACATGTCAAAACAAATAAAATAACTTAAGGATTTTTTTCAGAACTAACTTTCCATACAGCAAAATTTGCTGAAAAGAATGAAATTCTGTTGAAATATGGCTAAAAGTATTAAACTAATGCATTGTCATCATGTTCTAAGCTATCAAAGTTTCAAATGTCTAGCTACTCGGGAAGTTAGTTAAAAATCGATTGCAAGATTTGTACTGGACAAACAAAAAAAAAAGNTTTTTTTACAATTGCCAAAATTTAAATTGTTGTTCTCTGTTGTAAATTTAAATTGTTGTTCAGAATGTAAATACCAGAGGTATTTACATTCTGAAGAATGAATCATTTTTTTCACCTTATTTCAACCAATATATGCGTTTTAGATATTTATAGTTTTTGATATTGTGTAAAATATTTTTAATATCTTTAAGAACCATTTTTTGGAAAACTTGCCAAAATTTAACCGCAGATGGTTTCATATTAATTTCAACCTGAGTACCTACATTCTACACCTTTCATGCATATGAACAACCAAATATTTTAGTACTTCTCATATTTTGAAATCTATCTTATATACTTAATTTTATACTTATGTTACCATTCACTCAGTGTCATACACTGATTAGCAGACTATTTTTTTTTTTTTAGCAGACTACTATAGAGGTCAAAATTTCCGAATTTATGTTAGAATCAATTTGATGCATTAAAATAGGAAATTTGTGACAAACCTGTCTGAAATTTAAAAAGTTTCATCGGAATAACTTGATGGATTGCAACTATCCAATTGTTGATAATTGCAGTTAACTAATTTAAGCAATACTTTTTTTTGTTATATTTTGTTTCTCTTAAGATTTGATCAAAAATCACCCTTATAAAAGTGCATGTGAAGTAATTTTTTTAAAAGAGTTATGTCTATTACTGGATATTTATTATTATATTTATATTATTAATAAATTAAAAACTATAATCTCGATATCAATATCCACCATCCACCCTCTTCCATACAAAGCAAATAAAAATATTACATGATAAAATAAAGGTAAAAAAACTAGTAAATTAAAAGAGTTTCCTAAAAAAGTTACTTTCATTTTCTACACATTCCTAATTCTATAAAGAAAAAAGTCAAAGTATTGAGGAGACTGTGAAAACTGTACTGATTTTCGTTTTACAACAAATTATTTAGTTAGTTTGAGTTGGAGATAAACAGTTACGACCGTTTCCTCTTTGCTTCAATGCTTCAAATATAATATAATAATTAAAAGCGGAATTACTAGGTATGAAGACGGATGTTAGGAGCTTATAATAAGTGACAACAGCAAAGGGGGAGTACAATAGATAATAGTCGAGTTAAATAACTCGGTCATTTACCCAGGGTACATAGGCGGGGAGGGAGAGGAAGCTAACTACAATGTAACATTCTACAGACACAGGTATAATTGATACAGCAAGATAAAAGAAACCAAGGATTAACTTTTCATTTGGATTCATGCAGGTGCCGCGATAACAGATAATACCTTTATTCCTCCGCAAATATTAACCAATAGACATGATATAACTAGTTTTCTTTTTAACTCAACAGTTAGCTATTATTCTATCCCCTTAAAAAGTATATACAACTAGTGTTAACAGAGATTATGGTATAAAAAGACCAAAAAACAAAAATAATTAAATAAAGCAAAAATACTCTGCCAATTAGTGTGGCACATAGCTTCCTCGCAATCTATTTTGAATACTTAAAATAATTGCATACTATTAAAACCTATTAATGTCAAAGTTATTGAATTTTCCCTCGATTTTTAAAACATTCAAAATTGTTTTGATTTTTTACATTAATTAAAGTATCAATTCAGCAAAATTTAAGGAGCGCAGACGGTTGAAATTAATTTGAGGCACTTACGAAAATCCATCCAAATTTCATGAAAATCAGATACGTTCTTTGTGCGCATGTGGAAGAGAAACAAATAGGCGCAGAAGGTTGAAACTTATATGGGACCAACAATGGGCAATTGTGCCCTACCATCCAAATTCCAATAAAATCAGATGACCTGTTTTTAAAATATTTTGGTTATCAAAAATTGAGGGACAGACCGACTGAACGGAATCAATAATGTTTCCTGATGTCTGAAACGGATTTCGGTCTTGGAATTTTTGAAATCGGAAATTATCAATTTACTGTCAAAAATGTTTTATTTAATATGCATAAAAAATAACATCAATAAGTTGATTATAAAAAAATATATATTTTTGGTTTGGATTTAGAACGACGTTACTTAGCTAACCATGCATTGTCATCCAAACTAAACGTGTATGCAAAATTTCAATTCTATCGGTTGGGAGTAACTGCTTTAAAATTCAGTTGCAAGATTTGACTCGAACATACATACATACATACAAACATTGCAAGTTAAAAATAAAAGCTTGTAAAATAGCCCTCAGTCTATTAATGCATTCAAGTTGGCAGTAGGATAGTTCAAGTTCATAAAAGAATTGCGCACGATAAATACAACCAATATAATTGTTTATTTAAAATTTAGCAATAGAATTCTGTCTGTATTATAATTTAGATTAAAAAAACGTAATTGACATGGAGGATGGGGGTTTTAAGATATACTTAAATTATAGATCAAAGGATTGTTATTCCAACTTCAATTTTACAATATGAATATAGCACTCGAATTATTCTTTTTATGCATAAATTGAAAGGGAAATAAGGGAATACGTCATATAAATATAAACTACTTTGTTGCGGGTTTGGTTTATTANGGGGGGGGGGGGGGGGGGGGGGGGGGGGGGGGGGGGGGGGGGGGGAGACGTTGGAATAGGTTGATTGATGGATAAGTCGGTAGCTTAGCAAAAAAATTAAAAATTAAAAAAATGCAAATCCATCAGGTGAACAGATAAGAGGCAGTTTCGCGCCACGGCATGCCTGTCTTTGATGTAACGCACAATCTCTTATAAACATCGAACTGATTATAATTCGTAGTATGAATAATCCTGCATCCTTGTTTTCACACGAGATTCACCGCATAGTTTCAGTTTATTCTACAATATAAAAAAGAGAAAGTACCACACTCTAATTTCCTTACAACAAAATGACAGAACCATTAGAAACTTCAAATAATTAAAAAAGAAACAATTTCATTTTAAAGCCATTTACTAAAAACAGTTAATTAAGCATTTATAAAAGCCAGTGTTAAATGGTGAGGATTAACTTAAACGCAGCTATAGAGAACAATCAATGATTAAATTCGCATTCTTTTAATAGGTATCAAAATAATACATCTTTAACCCCCTTTCTCTATCAATTTAATTAGATAAAAGAATACAAAAGAATGAAACAAGTGGCAACATTTTTATTTATTTATTTTTGTTTTAGGCCAATGAACACTATGTGATTTTTTCTTATGACTTTTCGTGTGTCTTAATCCTACAAAAAAATTATGTTTTTATTTTTTGTTTTGTCATATGATTTGGCGGTGAAACTTTTTTTAAACGAGTGAAGTATAAGCTTTACTTTGAAAAGTAGCCTAAAAAACCTACCTATTGTGATAAATAAAAATAGGACGGTTCATTCTCTTTGTAAGTGACGATATGATTTTCTGCCTCACAAATCATACCGTGTAAAAAGTTTTAACTTAGTTTGAGAATAAATCATTAGGGAAGACATAACAATAATCACATAGTATAAAGTGACCTTATGAATTGAGAGATTGACTTTTTTCCTTTTTACGTAGCATTTAAAACCTTAATACCGAGGAAGCAAAAAAAGAAACTAATAATACTTCATTTAAATATCTCGTTTATTTGTAATAAAATATACAGGAATATTGTTTTTAAGGACGTTTTCAGCAATACGAAGGTTGAAAGAATTTGGTTTGACCGGGAGACAAAAGTGCCTTCAGAGGGCAAAGTTTTTTATATTTGCGCATGCCACAGATTTCCTTAAATCGAAATATGATTTTGATGGAGTTCGTTGAACCAACCGCCTTGCAATGTCTTCGAAACTAAGAGATGATACCGAAAAATATAATAAAAAAGATTTTTAAAAAGGATTGGCCAAGTTGAAAATATGGTGGAGAATCAACACCTAACGGCAGTGAGAGGAAGCAGGGAGTAAGGCACCGCTGTGAGGTACTATAAGGCTTCGGAGAACGGTCTTTTCCAGGACAACGCTCGTTCCTACGCTAGGCCTCTTTTCGAAAGGAAGTTGGAGTCGGGCTTAATGGCATACCTGTGTCCAGCCGACATCTCTCAAACAAGCTCATTACTTTAACTTACAACCTACTTTTACTAAAACTTTCAAACACTGGCAAGAAACAGAACCACATTCAACGTAGTATATATGAGCATCTAATAATATTCATTTTTGAATGAAACCAGGTTAATTAAAAAAACTTGAATATGTCAACATAAATTTTATAGAAATGTATGTGGTGTGTTTCAGAATGGTACATAGTTCAAACAACATTTCTAAGCTAAAAACTCAAACATGGATCCTACATTAGTTGGGTGAGGCCAAGCTACGCAACGCAATCAAACAATGAGGTCGTGACCCAAGTCTTGTACCTCCAGGCTGTTAAAACTCTCAACTCCTTCACACTCACATTTCAAACATAAACAATACACCTCACAATGTTACCTCTACTTTCATATCCCCGGGCACTGAATGTCAAACATTATAACCTGTGGATCAATCAGTGTGGTTTTGTAACTTTAAACGTTCGAGCACATTGATTCTACCAAGGTACGAGCCACAATCATAAGAAAAATATAAATAACAGAAAAAACTATAAGTAACAGTTCTCTAAAATAAACAATATATATACATATAAATAATTTAAAGTAATTAAAAAATCATTCTGAGACAAAAGAAACTCATAAATATTTGCCTATTCACCTTCGCCAGTATCCTTGTGCGAAATTATATCCTAAAATTGATTTTTTCCCGGGATAAAAAGTTTTTTTTTTTTTAATTTTTAGAATCAAATTAGTCAAAACCGTTTTTTTAGGAGAACCCTAAAATGTATTGCACTTCTTAAAATTCCTAATCGTGAAGCGAATCCATTTAGGTGTACAGAATATTTTAAGTATAATTCATCAGTTAGGTTCCAACAATCTTATCAAATTGTTACAAAATTACAATTATGGTAACCATCTTCGGATGTGTATATAATGGTTAATAGTACGTTCGAAACGTCTATTATAATTATACGGGCCAAACTATTACAAATTTAATACTGATATATAACTAATAAAGAGTTCACCTCATTATGTAAAATGTAACAAGCATGTAAATACGATATAAATTATATACACTATAAAAATATGAAGGCAAACTTAATACATATATAATATATACGTATTCATGCAGTATAGACCTAATATCATAAGGTCTGTACTGCATGACTAGACAAGCTTAAAGTTTTAAGAGAAGTTGGAAATATAAAATAAATTAAAATATACATACATCGATAAGTCGAGCGTAATGTTATAAGATTTTTTTCGTGGGAGGGAAGAATAAGAGGGGATTAAGAGAGACCAGAAGGAAAGAAGAGGAAGAAGAAGAAATAAAGGGGGGAGGATGTCGTGAATAGAGCATTTTTATAAGGAAGCATTTTCCAATGGGCCAGGCGCCCTCTTTTCCATTGCCACTAGATTCAACCCAACTCAATTTCCTCGGGGCATCGGGAAACATCCCTAGGAGAGATGGAGAAAATATTCCGAATCCGAGAGAGTAGGTCGACGGAGCAGATAAAAACCCCTCTTTTCAGCCAAGAAAATAATGATTGGGAGCTCGAGGGAAGGCTTAGAAAAAAATAAATACCTTAAAGAGGAAAAAAAAGAAAGGAAGGAAGAAAAAGGAAAAAAGGGTATAAAAAGCAAGTTGGGCGAAGTAGAAAGTACGAGGGACTTGATAAGTAGAAGTTAGTGATTCGGGAGTTAAGGGAATAAATTCTTGGTTGTATAAAATTAGTTATTTTACTTTTAATTGGTTAAATTTGCAAATAAATAATTATTTAGAGAATATTATACTGAAAGAAACAGTCGATATTTCAGAGATTGGGGTATTGAATGAGAGGAAAGAATAAAAAATATGTCCGATAAAACTTGCGTTTTGCGCTACACTTTCTTATATATTTTCTGATTTCTTATACAACTACTTAGTCAAGTGTTTCCCATTTGTTAGTTGTTTTGGATTCCGCGGTTACATTTAATTATTGTTGATTTCTTTCTGTTTTTTAATTAAAAGTTACATGTGCGTCAAATTTCATCGAAATAGGTCCTGTTGTGTAGGTTCCACGCGTCAGCACAAATGGAAGACGATTTTTAAACAACTTTTTTAGTCTCGGGACCTTAAAACGAGTAAATCCATCTAACTGTCGTATAATCATATTTTTACGTCATATCTTTAAATGTAATATGTATATTAAAAAGTATAAAGTGAATATGACAATTACAATGGTGACGATAGAATTAGTTAATCAAGAAATACATATTAATTAGAGTGAATAGATTAAGGAAGAGGCAATAACTAGTTGAGGAAATGGTTAGTTCTTCCTAAAGAGAACCAAGTGGCTAAAAATGAAAGAGTTAGAAAAGAGGAGTCAGAAGGAAGTCAGAAAAGATACAACTGATCAAAGTAATGTTGGATATATTGATAAATACATAATTTATATAAATTGTTCCAAAACACTAACTTAACTATAGATTCTATAGGATAACTATGATAATTTTCTTCCGCGAGAAAATGTCATTTACATCTTATTCTCCGTTAGAATTAATGAAGCAATCGTAAGTGAGTACATCAGGTGATCAACATCAACATGTACTTAAAAAATAATGAGCCGTTGCAACGTAATTGCCCGTGGCAAAGGATTGATTTTATATTTAGAAAAAAAAGTAAAATTAAGTAAAGTAAATTAGACATCTACTAAGATTAGTATATTATGTTACTAGGCTGTGAAGTGAGTTTTTTCTTTACCGCGGCAATTACATTTACTGTCGAGCGAAGCGAGACAGGAAATATTGCCAAGGTAAAGAAAAAACACTTCACAGTCGCGTAGCATATGCTATTTTTTCCGAGGTAGCAGACAATGAAAAAAACATTAAATATTAATCAATATAATAATAACAAATATTAGTTCAAACTTAAGA
>KZ651345.1:1050952-1074483 GCA_001010745.2 Gerris buenoi
TTTATTTATTTATTTTTTTACTTTCTCTCTTTTTCAAATTCTACCTATTTTTTTCTTCTCCAATTTTTCGCCCCCCTCAAGCCAGCGCCCGCCCGCGGCCGCAGGCGCTGCGGCCCGATAGCTACGCCACTGCTTTCAATACAATATAAATCCTGCAATCGATCACAAGAATTTTTTCCGCAACAAAAACATGTTCTAATATAATATTGCAAAATAGAAGTATTGCTTGTTTGGACTTTACAGCTGATCTCTTAGTGTTCGACAAGTGAAACTTTTATACTGAAAATGGAAGGAAACGTCAAAGCACTAGCTGAATTTGCTTTATTTATCTATTACTTCCAATGAAATGCTTCCAAATGAAAAATGATACTTTATTTTAGATTTTAATTACGATATTATCATTTCTACTTTTAAATACGCTTTTTAATATTCTACAGCCAAAATATCGGGATTAATGTTTTACTTCAACTTCGCTAAAGTAAATGGAGTGTTAATATTTATTAATAAATTAATTAACATTTAAACAATGTGTGTATAGTTAAATTCCTAAATGTATGCGTATATTTGCAAATAAAATGCTGGGAATAAAGAGCAAACAATTGGATCCTAGTACATTAAACTTTATATAAAACCTGGCATTAGCATTAAAATAAGGAAAACACTTGAAGGGATTATCAAAGTAGGATCTATATCGGGTGAATGCTGACAAACAGACATGATAGTTTAAGGAGGCACGCGCCGTAACAGTGTCTGTTGGTGCGAGGTAAGTTTCATACGGTTCGAAACACAGACTAATGAGAAACACCTGCCTCGTACATACGGCTTAACTTACATTAACTCACAATGTATCGTTTCATAAAGCTTTCAACCATATCACAATTTCGATCCTTTGCATATGATAAGAAATTTCAATCGTTATTTCTGAAAGTGATCCAAAGATATTTGGGTAAGCTGCAGCAAGGAATTGTCTCAAATGTGGTGCGCCCGGCGAGCTCACTAATAAAATGGAAATACGTACATTTAAATATTAATCTTAGTGGAAACACTTCTTTGCTGCCTTATTTTCCATTTTCAATATCAATAAAATGTTAGACAGTTTTTCGTATTATCTTACTAATACCAAATGGATGTAATGTTGCAAACACTAATTGTAGGGATTATAAATACTCCTGAACAACTGAAGTGATGATCAACTATAGTGGTCAAAAACGGTCTGAATTAAATATTAACTATCGATGTTTTGCAATAAAGGCCATAATGTTTTCTCCGAGTTTTAATTACTAGGAGTAAGATCAACTAAATTTCTGCAGAAACTTCTCTCTCAAACAGTATTAAAAAAAAAGTAGGTACATACCATTTCGTAAGTTGTTAATGGTTTGTTTTTTACACAAATTTTTGTTGCACACTTGACCTCAAAATAAAGAGGAAGGTCGAAGGTCACTGTCTATGACCCTCCCCCCCTCCCCGGGTAACAAATAAAAAGGAAACAAATAAATCGCATCAAGACCGGATAATCGTCTAAATTAACAAATAGCTTTATATTAGGTAGGTAATTCTTATTATTTTTGTGTTGACATAATATTTGTCATAATATTAAAATATTTATCTCTATAAGCTATTTTATACCTGCATAGCAACAGTGTAACAAGAAATATTTGGACATGCATTCATGACCATTTAATAACAATTAGGAAGAAGTTTAAAAAAATATAAATAACTAGAAATATAGACGACATAACTAAAATCAATTATTATCACCGACACTTAAAACACAACTTTAGAAATGAGATATAGATAAAAAGCCCTGCATAATAGTATTTTTTCTTTAATTTACCAAAATATATATTTTATTAAGATTCACAAAACCGAAGAGGAATTATTAAACGGAAAAATTAGATTTTTTAGAATATAACTACTAAAAATCTCTGATATTAATCTAAATGAAGAATAACAAATCAGATAAAAATATAAAATTAAAGTACGAACAACAAGAACTTGCCTAGAATACATCAATGCAGGTGAAAGAAACAACACTGGTTTAAATTAACGGGCGAAACCGCATAGAGAATTTTGCTATAGAGGGAAACTGAAAAAATAACACTGTGAGGAAGGGGAATAGGATTAAGGGGCAGTTGATTTTTTCTCCACTAGAGGCCAGTTTATCGATTGCTTTTGATTAGGTATTATAAATTTAACACTGGCCAGTTCGATAACAACAAGCAGTCACGTTATTGTATATTTTATTTAATAATTAAAGATTATTTATGAATACATTTTTTTTTCACGTAGTTTTCTATTTACACACGTACTTCAGACCATTTAAGAATAACCAAGAGTTGTTTTATTAGGGACTGACTAATTATATCTATATTAATAGGTTTATTAAATATAGTAAATAATAATGGTAAGAAATCAGAGCAGAAAAAACCAAATGTTACGATTTTTTATTATACCTACAACCATAAATTAAATTCTGTATTATAAACCATACTTCAACTCGCTGAGACCTGGAGGGCGATTCTGTAACTTTTTTTATATATATCCACAGTGACGTTATATATCAAACCTCGCTTTATATCAAGGTGTTGTTATATAATGTAGTGAATCTGTAAAGTGATGCCAGCGCTGTATGTGGCCGTATACTGAACTACTGATTGACAGCGATCTTTTTATTGGCCATTTTATAGTAATTTCAGTAAATTTTATTCAATGTTTGATGGATTTTAAAGGTGTATAAAAATAAAAACTAGTTGATTTTCATTTCTTTTATCTTTAAAATCGTTTAATAAAATGATATAATTTAATAAGATAAGATCTTTTAATAAAATAAAATAATTTAAAATTAATTTCTTTTATCTATAAAACTTACAATTTTAAAGGAGGTGTTTAATTTTAACAACTTTTGTCGAAGAAAATAGTTAAAAGTGTTAAATTGTTAAAATGTGTGTGTTAAAATAGTAAAAGTGAATGAAAACATCAATAATGGCGTCACTTTGTTTTGGTTTTTAGTATTTGATATATAACAACATAACCTGACGAATTATATCAACAACAATTTCGAGTTGCTATTTATCAAACCTTATATATCAATTTCTCCTTATATAACAACAGACAAAAGTTACAGATTCACTTGACAGGTTGCGCGCGCATCTTCATATCAACTTTTTGATAACAACATGAAAAGGAAGGTTTCAAAGTTACAGAATCGCCCTCTTGAGACCTCACACAGCGTGGGTCTCTTGTTAGGTGTCAGTGGTTATTATTCCTCTTATCAAGCAAGCCAAATATTATTAAAATATTATAAAATTCATCATTATTGTTTTGAAAAATTTGAAATTGTGCTTTTAAAAAAGCAAAAATGTTTTATTTAATGACTTTGGTTCAACTCAACATTTTTCAGCGAAACCAAACCTACACATGCACATGTTGGTGCATACCACGGCGCGAACATTAATCGATTAAGTTCAGCTAATTTTACACCTATAAAGTCGAACCAGTGTCGACAGATATCCAGACATTCATACATACATGCAGAAGGGAAAAAGGTCGATTCCAGATTTGGTTTTCGTAATGCTTTAAGTGAAAAAGTATCCAACAATTTCTCAACACTGATAAAAGTAAAAATTAAACTTAAATTTTATACACATACATATTTATAAACATCCTCTAATGAACCAAGAAGTTCAGTGTTCAGTTATCTAACAAACTGTGGTGAAAATTGAACTAACGAAGTAGAAATTAATAAATGTAAGCTTAAGAGAGCATAATAAGAATTTGCTGCACATTAAACGTATAAAGGAATTTGTATGAATGAAAAAACAAAACCATTCAATTTCAATAACCAATTCAATATTCAGTTTCTCTTATTTTGTTTAATTAACGTTCAGTTAATTAACCAAGTAAACAAGGAAGTATTTTTTTTTTTAATTATCAATTAAAAATTTATTCATTTGGTTTAGTCAACTTTAAGTAAAGTAGGATCAAAGATAGGATTAAAATAAAAAGAAAAATGACAGGATGGCTTAAAATTTCCTGGTGCACAGGATGGCGATGTAGGTTTTAACGCTGAGATGGTTTAAAGCTGATTGTTTCTCCTGAGTAATAATGCAACAGGAAAAGGAACAAGGAGCGTATTAAACCGAGCAATTACCTTCTCATGTTAAATTCAACCGCAAATTCCGACCGGTTCGCAGCGGTTTGAAGCCTTTACCATAGCGTCGGTTGAAGAGCGCTTTTCCTTCGGCATTAGCCAGCAAGGGACGGGGGCAGTCAAGTTTCAAAAACCTCTTAAAATATTTATTCCAACACCACTTTTATTTTTTTTTAAGCTTAGAAAAAGGTTATACTCGTACAGTTTCAAAAGAAAGAATTGAATAAAAAACAGTAAAAAGAGACCTGAACGGAATTAATATACCACGTAAAATATTTAAGATTTTTATATTTTTTTTAGCTTTAAATAAAATCCGTAAAAAAAACTTGAACGAAACAGGAAAAAATCACTTACGAGAAAAAAAAACATTGTAAACTCAATAAAAAGGTCTAAGATACTGGCTAAAAGAAAAAAAAGGCTTTTACATGTTTTAATTTATTTACTGTGTTCATAATCTGGGCATAAAAAAAGGGAAAAACAAAAACAGAATTAATTACTGATAACTTGGCGCCAACTTAAGCATAATACAAACTCCTAATTTTATTGTCTTTACTTGCTAGTGCTAGTATTCACATTATTTAAAACTATCGATATCTTTAAAAGTGAAATAAGATCTCTTTTAGAGGCATAATCTACAATATACAGCATTCTATTCCAGGATCCAGGATGCAGAATATATCTCATACTATATTGTCGCTACAATGATGAAGTCGCAAATAAGTTTTTTTTAGAACTGTGTCAGATGAGTAAAGAAAAACTTTATACACATTTTTTTTAAAGACCATAAAACAATTTATTCGCTAACATAATAAATATAATTCGAATACATATACATACATATAATTTATCATCAAAACTTGCTTTATGGTAGGTAGGTATAATGGTTTTCTAAATATATAAAAATCCTATTAATCATTTTTAATATAGAATATAAATTAATATTTTGTCTACAATCGTATTAGTGGGTAAATACCCGCTAATAACTCATCTTGAAATGAAGATTGGTTATTAAAAAGTTATATTTGGTAGGTAGGTATAATGGTTTTCTAAATATATAAAAATCCTATTAATCATTTTTATTTTAGAATATAAATTAATATTTATAAAGTCCCTTGGCTAAATAACTATTAAGACAAAGGGATGTTTAGTCCAGTTTACTTTGGGACAAAGTAATATCACACTTCTGTTCTTATAAAGGGAGTAACACTCTGAAGAAGAACATTCCTTACGCATTTTTTAGATTGTTACTCCCCTCTGTTTTTTTATAAGGGGAGTAACAATCAATTGAAGTGTCAATTTTAGATTATCTAAACACTTTTAAAGTTTCTTCATTTAATAAGATTTTGGCCGTATTTTTGATATAGTATACTTAAAGAAATCAGGCTTAAAAATATAAAAAAAATGTTCAAATTGAAGGAAGTTATCATTTCTTAAAACCAGGAATCTAGAAAATATATTAATTTTAAACGTCACGAGTGTCCAAATTCCACACGTTTAATTTATACTTTCTGACTAATCCTCGCGACCATTCTTTACTCTAAAGAAGGCCCTTAAAATATTTTGGCTTTTAGCCCTTTACTCTGTCAAACTATTTATTTTCTCTCCTAGAATGATGAATGGTTTACATTTTTACGTTAATTTATTCCATTCAAATGTAAAACTAAAAAAATNTAATAAGCGACAGAGAATAATCGGGTTATAGTCCTCTTGTCGGATGTAGACATCTCTGCTAGAATTTAAGGGTTTAATTTTATTTTTTTTCTTCAAGAGTTAACTTGATATCACTCGACACAAACCTAGAAAGAAAGAAGTGATCAAATTGAAATCCCAGAAGTCAAATAAAAATATAGAGATAGCGCTTACAAGCAGCCTATAAAAATAGAAGGAAAACATACACGAATATAGTCATTTCACGGTTGATTTTATTTCAGTTGCTTGCAGCGTGAAACAGCTATTAATTCGAGAAAACATTATTCACGAGTCAAGATTGTTTTGGAAGCGAAGAGATATTGCCTCTCTCGGTACAGTACCGGTTCATGGAGTAAACATAACTTTCTCTTTATAAAAAAATACACTAATAAATTCAGACGAAATTACTCTGCAAATTGAAAAAAATAAAAGGAATTTCATCTTTGAAGAAATTCTGAATTGATAATACATCTGGGTAATTTAATTTCATAAGAAGTTTAGGACATGTGTCGTGGAAGTTATTTAAGGAGGTAACATGTCAATTTATTTTCCATATTATATATTCAAAAATAAGTGATGTGTATAACTGTGGACGGTTTTTGCCGCGGCGATGCTGACTAAGGCAAAAAAGAGGATCCGGTAACCGAAATTTTGTCAAGCGGAACAAAACAGTACCTTCTCGAGTTACATGCCAACAAAAACACTCCTGCGTCATTTTAACAGTTAAACCTCTTCTCGATAATGACAAAAAAGGTACATAAACTAATTTAACTCCCACATGCTAAAATAAACACAGAAAAAATTCTAGAAAAAATAAAATTAAAACTAAATATAAATTTGTATTGCCAACAAATGGTGCTTTTTGAGTAGATTTTATGAACTTATTATAACATATATTGATTTCGCTGAGGTATTTTTTGATGATACAAGAATTACCTAAATCAAACTCAAAGAAAAAAGGGGCCAAAAAATATGGTGTACTAGTAACATTAAAGCAATGCTAATAGTGACATACTATATAGGTAATAAGAAGGATTTAATACATTTGTTCACAAAATAATCTTAAAACCCGAACCGAAGAGTAGAAAATGTTATCTTAAATTAAAAATAGTTAAAATAATTTAGGAGACTTAAAATAAAATTAAAGCCGACAAGAAATTAAATAAATAAATAAAAGTGGTTCTTTTTCTCAAATTTATCTAGTTTTAGAAGTTAAATAATGAATTTTCATTCAGACCGCCATTGCTAATCGTAGCAATTGCGGTTCGATTTATAATTTATTAACCGATGCAATCTGTTCAGATTATAGGCAAATGATAATAACAAATCAATATACGTACAGACTTGATAAACGCAATCTTGTGAGGACAGTTAAAAAACCGCGTACTACAAATCACACTCGCGCAACAACTGACTGAAAAACGGCGTTCAACCTAATTCCAAAAGGAGGAAGCCACACGTTGACATAAGAGACAGGACAAATAAATCAATACAAATAATAATTGTAAATGCAAATGTTAAAAGAAAACTGAATTTTTAACAGGATTTAAGATATTGAAGCATAGATTCAGTGAGGAAGCACGCATTCTATGGCTTCTTACGAATAAGAGCAAGGAATTAAGACGTTTTGTGGTAGGCCTGAAAACAATGAGGAAAAACATTTCACTTATCAGATAACTAGCGACTTGGCCCCATTTTTAAACATTATAGTTTTACAAGAGACAAGAAGATTATGATAATACCTAATATCTCTATCTATTTAAAATATGACGATAAAATTCTGATATTCCATGAAATTTCGTATTAAAAGAATTGATTTAAAATTCCAAATTGAGACTAAACCACAAAAAAATACTTACGTACTCGATAATTTAACTCACCTGAAACAAAATCAAACAAAAAAATTATTAGTTTATTAATATTATTTATTAAAAATAACAATATTGTAACATACGGTATTTAAATAAAAAATATAGGTATAATTGTAAACAAAATATAAGTTAGCAATAAACAGTCTGAATTAGAATATTAAGTTATATTAAGATTTGCTATTAAACTTCATTTTGAAGGTTTTGATACATTTTTAAGGAATAATGATTAAAATAATAATAATAATAAAGTATTTACTGTTAGATTATGTTTTATGTGTAATAATAAACTGTTTGTTTTAAACTATGCGTAAGTTCCACCATATTTCTGTCAAAACTAATATAAGGTTGCACTTATGAAAATAATAAATAACTATTATATGATATAATATAATATTTATAAAAAATACATAGATCTAGCAGGATATTAGTTATATCTTAATAGATTAGGATGCATAGCTATACTTTAGGGTCAATTTTGATAATTGTACCATAGCTTGTAGCATAACTGATGTAATCATTTTTGTGTTTTATTGAATAATTTTATTCAAATGATTATGTACATTAAATAAAATTTATTAATGGAAGGAACAGAAATCTTAAAAAACAAAGAACTGTCACGGTCACATATGTCTTTGTTGCATCAAACCATCACTAATAAATACCTAACAATGTAAAAAATACACAGAAAAAGAAAGAAGATGGGTTATGTCCTATAAGTTATATTTTTACGCCTATTGTAAATGAGAAAGTAACAAATTATTTTTTGGTGTCGTGGTGTGTAGCGTAGGATCATGCAATTGTGTCTTTTAGTCACCAAGGGGAAATTACTGATTGGAAAGATAAAACTCCTGGCATAGCGAAACATCTGGGAAACTAATAACAGAAATATGAATATAAAAATACATTTTCATGGGAACTACGACTCGGTGCCGGGTATATAACAACACACCACCTTTACTTTGTAAAATCACTCATTATTTTCAATAACTACTTAATTAAAAAAACAAACAAAAAAACAGTCTTGATGGTTTTTTTAAAAAAAACAAAAAAAAACTCGTTATTTCTCTGCTGAAATCAAATGTTACGAACTGATTATATTAAAGATTTGTAACATTAAGTATTATGTGTCACTAGGAATAATTGTAATGTATAATTAATATTGTAATATATATTATAGAGATAACATTTTTAGCGCCGCACGCCAGAAATGCAAAGACCCAACCCCTATTTGACCGATGTATTTGATCCAAATTAAAAATTAAAATTAAATTAAAAATATTTGTTAGGTAATTTAAATATATAGTACTTAATCTAGAAGATAATAAGGCAAATATGTCCGAAAAAGTTGAGCCTAACTGGAATTAGTATATTAATTTATACTGTCGACTTAAAATATTTTTATTCAAATCAAGGCTTTCATTCAAGAATACAGAATATATATTTTTTAAATTGTAAACTGGAACATCAAATGGATTGGGAGAGAGATTAGAACACTGCATCACAACATCCTAACTCGATAGAGCAGCGAATACTGTAATACTTAGTACAGAATAATAGCTATAAGATAACAAATAGAATGGGAACACAATTATGCTGATCTGTGCGTTTTGTAAATTGATCTCTCCATATATATATAATAAGTACATATAGAGAGACTAATGAACTAACGTTGCTCATTCACTAACATTTAATGTTTAATGTTACAGAAACAGCATTATAACACTGTAAAACATATTTTAATTAAATATAACTATAATTTAATAATGTAAGTAAGAAAAGACAATATCACGAGCAAGTATAAAGCATTAGCAAAAAAGTATTTCTCATGCGAGATTTTGTGAAATCTACTTGGTTTTACTCACAATAACAAACTAAACAATGCAAAGTGAATAGATTACAGCGAGTGATGATCAAACATTTGAAAATCGTGTGTCTACTGTCTACTTAACTTCGATTATTTCAATTTTACATTAAATACAACAGAAATTTACCATTAAGCAAACGCTTTACAACGGGTATAACCGTTAATTTTCAATTTATATTTAATTAATATTTTTCAGACAAATTAGCCAATAATTTAATTTAAACAGTGAAAGAATGCATTTTTTAAATAATGGATGAACAGCAACTATTAGTAGTCTTCACAAAAATATTCACGTATAAAGTCTTATTTGAAATAACCAGTTTTAGTCAAAATAAAAGTTGGTCGTAAATTCAGAAATGTATAATTTAACAGCATTTCTTCCGCCAATATACGCTTTAATAAAGAATCTATCACATCAATGTATCTTTACTCCACCTAAATCTCTAACTGGTAAGAAAAACAATAGATATCCAACAAAATTATGTGATTATTATGAAGAATTCAACTATATTTAATGTCTCCGAATTCAAAAATGCCTAGGTAGACATCCGTTTTAGACATCTGGGCACATTTCTGATTTTCACATCTCGGTTTCTAGTTCCAAATGTTTGCAAACCATAACCTAAAAACCACTCATCTAATGAATTTTAGATGGAAAGTAGTAATTGGTCAGGCCCAAGCCCTACATGGGCTGTATCGCCGAGGAGTAAGTAAGTAAGCAGTAATTAGTCAATAGTTGGTCCCTCAATAATAATTCACCTTCACCGCTCATTACTTTCTCTTCTACATGCATATCTTTAAAAGTACTCATTCAATTTTAAAGACATTTTGATTATTAGTCAAAAATTGCCACAGATGGTTCAATTGGTTCAACTCTCTCTGCATACTAAATATTGAATTTAAATAAATGCGACCTCTAGGAATCAAAACAGATCTAAACATCCCCATTTTTCATTCCCATTTGATCATTCATCTAATAATACGATGCAGGGAAGCTATGTGCCACACTAATTGGCAGGCTGTTTTTAATTTTCATCTTGTGAACGCTGAGAGCAAAATCATAGAACCCTATTTGATGAATTTTAGTTCACATTCGTCATACTTATATTTAGTTGTATGATATTTGATGGCGCGTTTTGATGGTGCAGCACTTACATTCTGATAATTTCATTTTTACTAGTTTAAAAGAAATTATGATATGGTTCCCTAAATACATACCATGATATAAATAACGACATTGTTTTTTTCAATGACAATTGTAATTTATCACCAGGTGAAGACATGGAAAACACCTTTTCAATTCATATTATATAAATATCACAACAAGTATTATCGACAGAAACAACACACGAAAAAAAAGTTTTTTTAATACATTCGCGAAGGATACAACGTAGTCACTCGTCACGTAAAAAAAGGCGTCGAAAAACTTATCTTTCGTGAGGTTGAATACAGACTGACTCCTGACTTGGCTAAAGGAAGGAACGTAGCGGGATAAAAGAATACAGGACAATGGTGGGAGGTGGAACTAACTGGTGGAGGGAAGATACGGGCCCGCCGACACTTAGACTGAGTTAGAACAGTAACTAAGTATAACTAGCTAGACGAAGACCTTTGCGCTCGAAAACAAATACTTTTGACTAGATGTACACAAGAGAGTTAGAACAACAACATTGATAAGAGCTTCACATAGTATTAAAAATATAAAACAAGGAAAGAAATAAAGTTTAAAAACAATACTAGAGAACAAGAGAAATAAACGTAGTTTGTAATGTTTCACACGAGGCGCCACATGACATCACAACGCTATGGGAAACCATCGTGGGCGTTTGTTTTTAAAATACAAGTGGGTTTCTGTTTGATCTAGTGTTTTAGCAGAGGTAAGAACAAATCATGACAGAATAGATGCCGAACAAATTAATTACATTTTAAACAAAAAATATTTAAAATACTGTTATATATTTAACTTAAAATACAGTCAAATTAATTCCAGTGAAGATTTTTCCGCCAACATAATAAATTCTCCCAAAATATCATAAGGACGTGATATTCATGAAGATTAATTAAATAAAGAAATTTAACTTATTTACATTAAAATTTAAAATTAAATATAGAGCTAGTAACTGTAAATAACGAGGTAAAAAATAGAAAAGAAAAATAAATAAACAAGAGCGGACGGAAGAAAATTATTTAGTTTGTAGTAAAAAAAATAGAAATAGAAGAAACAAGATTGAATAAAAGGCTTAGCAAACAAACGGAAGAGAATAAAAGAAGAGTCTAGGAAAAATCTTTGCTATAAATAATTGTTAATTAGATGAATTCTTCCCCCACACTCATTTAATTAAAATAATAAGGATAACTTTAAAATGGTTGAATAAAATTTCGATTATTACACTCTATAAATATAATATGGTCAGAGAAAACAACACTATTTATAAATGACTTCTATTTTAGACTTGGAAACATAAGAACAACGTATAAAAGAGCGATACTAAATAAAATGGCCTTTATTGTTGATTGAATTCATGACATGCATAATAGTGTTCTCAGTTCTTTGAAATAATTATTTTTAGACTAGATGATCTTTAAAGGATTCTTACATGAATAAAAAAAAGGAAAATTTGCTGAGGCATACATTTCTATTACCGCATTGCTAATAATACAAATACGCTTTCAGAACCTTCATAAAAGTTTAAACTTTTTGACCTTGAGTTTGACGAAAGAAATGACTTTAAGTTAAACCATATCTGTCCTTTCTTTGATCTAACAAGAAAACTAGATAGTTACGCTTAAGATAGTTAAAAAAGTGTTTTTCCTCTAAAAGGAAGTAAAATGCTAGGGAAATATTTTTATAAAATCATCCTCATGAATGGAGGAAAAAGTCAAAGGATCTTTTTTGCTTGGTCTTTTCACTGATTTATGCAGTTTTTGAAAAAAAAGTGAAGCATGCAGAAAAGGGTAGATAAGTGACCCGTAACGACGTCTTGGCAGTCTAGTGACCAGTCAAGTCGAAAGTCATCTTACGCTTATCAGTTCCCACGACATTCATTCAACCCGTCAATGACACCGACTTGAAGAACAAACTATCCTCTTTTCTTCACATTTAATAATTTCCTAGACGAGACCGCCAATTCACAAGAACAGGAAAAAATAAAGGTAACAACTTTTTCTTGTCACTAAAGGATTCTTTCATAACTGGATCTACGGTACGAAATAATAAAGATATTTACAAAGATCTAGATTTTTCTGATGAAGACAGACCATTGTTTCGAAGAATTTAAAATCCAACGCAACATTTCGCAGGTGTTTGACATCTTGATTTTTGATGAATGAAAATGCCTTAGCATCCTTCAAGATTTACTAGAATACCAAGACACAAGTTACAGAAGCCTGACATATTACAGGATTTACTAGAATACATCGACACAATTATAGAAGCCTGACATATTTCAGGATTTACTAGAATACCTAGACACAGTTATAGAAGCCTGACATATTACAGGATTTACTAGAATACCTATACACAGTTATAGAAGCTTTTCATATTACAGGATTTACTAGAATACCAAGACACAAGTTACAGAAGCCTGAAATATTACAGGATCTACGCCATTTCCAAGAATCACAACTTATTTATTCACAATTAAATTATTTGTATACCATTTGAGCCATAGGAATAGGATTGGTTTTTTTCATCTACCACCTTCATTAAATAGAACCATTTGTTTATTGGCATGTGTTAGTTGCAGCAATTTAATTATATAAATGAGGGGGAAGCCAGGTGTTTATGGATAAATTGATCATTATGAAGGTTTGAAGATTGAAATGTTAAGAGAGAATTTACATGTTTTATGAATAAAAATAAACACTTGTTGTGGTGCATCCAGATAAAAAAAATTATAACCCATATCAAAAGATATTGATAAACTAATTTATTTTTATACAGTGTTGCATTTTTCATAACAATTTAGTAACTTATATTGAACTAAATTAGAATTGGTATTAAAATAATGTCTTCTCTAATGCTTTTTTTTCTAGAGTAGAGGTAACTTACTTCAACCAACATTGCACAATTGCAAAACATCTGCGCCTACATAGAAGCGAATAATCAATGATCACAGAGTAAATACTTATGTTCAAATTGTATATGTCTTTAATTTAAATAAAACAGCAATAAAAGAATTAATAGGTCATAAATACATACATGCATAAATATATATATAATAAATCGTTTATAATTTATTAACCTTTAAATGTTGATTCTTTATGAGCTATGAACCTTGACATTTCTTTTATTTTAACTGTGATATATGCGTATTTTTAAAGAAATGTTAATTCAATTCAAATGGTGTTACCTATTTCTAAAGATCATTCTGTAATATGAATGGGGATGGAAAGGAATTAAATTTTAAGTAAGAACTCATAACATAAACACAATTAGAAAACATTCACATTCAAATAAAATTACTACAATCAAGGCATCAAGTCAGAGGTTTCATAAAAAGTATTAATTAAAAATCATTTATGAAGTCAATATTTTCAGAACTTAAATCATATCTACCTCCAGGCGGGAGAAGAAGTGAAATTAACTGCCTGGTTTTTAGGGTGTTACATGTTTTAACTGCCTGGCCGAGCCACAGGGAGTTAGTTACAACTGGCATTTATGGCATAACTGTTATGGCAGTACAACTGGGAGTTATAGCATAACCTCCTGTAAATTCAGTGCAGCTAACTTGATTCTAGTAAAATAACTGCGTTTAAACGGATTTTACGGAGATTTAAGTTGGCAACACTGATTATTACAAACATGACTCGCAATCAGCTATTCTTAAATATTTCTTTGTTTGGTTTTAAAACGCTCCGTGTTTTGAGTAAATATTCAATTAATTTTGTTATTTTTAGTTAAATTTATTTATTTTTTAAATTTGCTCCGTTTTTTTTTTTTTTTTTTTTTTTTTTTTTTTTTTTTTTTTTTTTTTTTTTTTTTNATAATTTTTATTAATAATTTATATTTTTATACGAAAAATATTTGTTTTTTAAAAATATTTATTTATATATTATTTATATTTTTTGATTAAAAAAGAACTTGTTATTTTATATGCTCGGCCTTTATAATAATAATTATATTTTATATCAAGATAAAAATGTTACCAAATGTGTTACCGAATCAGTATGTTAAGAAAAATATATAAATATTTACAATATATTTATTGACCTGGATAATATTTAATTGTATGTAAAAACCTATCTGTGTTGATGAAAAATCGTAATACCAAGGATAAAACACGATTTATCTGGTGAGTTGGAAACTAAAATTAATTTGAGAGCCAGCGTGATCGTGTGGGTTATATTACTTACTACGTCCTCTCGGCAATCACTGAATCATGAGCGGTACGAGATGGGATTCTATTCCTCGGCGGGACGCTCTGACTTATATGGCTCACTATTGATCACGTCATACTTGCTTCGGCGGTACAATGTACAGAGGTATGATGTGTGAAGTGGCTGCAACTCTCTACCACGGGTATAGTAAAAAGGGCCTAAGTGATGGCCTTATTGCTAGGTTCCAACAAGTACTTTGTCCGACCCGTCTAGTACTATGACCTTACTACTACTACTTGAAACCAAGATGGGTGAGACATGCTTCACACTGAGTCTAAATAAAGTTAATAATCTTACTTAAAGATCATTAGGTTGATAACCTAATGATACGTTGATCGACTCGTAAAAGAAACAGTATAAAAAAAAAATATATATATAAAGTTACGTAAAATAGATAAATAAGGAATGTTCATGGAAGATAACTTAGTGGACCTTGATGAACTGTTTTCAAACATTCCCGATGATATCTCCCTTCTGTAAGAAGCAACCTCCCTTCTGGATGTAAAATCTTGCACGTACCTTTGGAGTAAAAACCACTTGCATCCTCGCGATAATTAACTCAAGGTATGATTATGGTAAAGGTTATGGTTCCCTCGGCTTTACCTCAGGAACCAACTTCGTCACTCAGGGTGCAATCACTTACTTTACTCCCTTGGTACGTAAATAATAAATAACTTTTACCTAACTTCTAAGAAAATAGATTGTAGACGATAATTAAAAAGCTGCAAAAGGTGTAACAGTAATAGAGAAACTAGAGAGGTAAACAAAGAAGCACAAGACAACAATGATAATGTACAATGGTATCATTTGTACCTTTTCCCCCTCACAGTCTGCAGGCTTCAGAGATACATAATATCCTTCCGGTTAACTCATCGATAAGATAAATACTGGTGGAAGAACTGATCAAAACGAAACCATCTTAATTATAAATATAATAATATGGAACAAATGCTTCTGTTGTTACGAGGTGTCATTATATTCTAGGTATTGAACAAAAATATTCAAATTGGGTTATTTTTATGCTCACAATTTATATATATATATAAATTGTGAGCATAAAAATAACCCAATTTGAATATTTTTGTTCAATACCTAGAATATAATGACACCTCGTAACAACAGAAGCATTTGTTCCATATTATTATATTTATAATTAAGATGGTTTCGTTTTGATCAGTTCTTCCACCAGTATTTATCTTATCGATGAGTTAACCGGAAGGATATTATGTATCTCTGAAGCCTGCAGACTGTGAGGGGGAAAAGGTACAAATGATACCATTGTACATTATCATTGTTGTCTTGTGCTTCTTTGTTTACCTCTCTAGTTTCTCTATTACTGTTACACCTTTTGCAGCTTTTTAATTATCGTCTACAATCTATTTTCTTAGAAGTTAGGTAAAAGTTATTTATTATTTACGTACCAAGGGAGTAAAGTAAGTGATTGCACCCTGAGTGACGAAGTTGGTTCCTGAGGTAAAGCCGAGGGAACCATAACCTTTACCATAATCATACCTTGAGTTAATTATCGCGAGGATGCAAGTGGTTTTTACTCCAAAGGTACGTGCAAGATTTTACATCCAGAAGGGAGGTTGCTTCTTACAGAAGGGAGATATCATCGGGAATGTTTGAAAACAGTTCATCAAGGTCCACTAAGTTATCTTCCATGAACATTCCTTATTTATCTATTTTACGTAACTTTATATATATATTTTTTTTTTATAAAAACCAAAAAAAAAAAAAAAAAAAAAAATTATATTTACTACAACTTCATTCCTTATACATTTTCTCATAGGATAATATTTTTACGCCGATATTNATATATATATATATGTGTGTAATATAAAAAACAAGCGGTAAAAGATTTAAAAAACTATACTGTATTTTAAATAATAATACAGATAAAATTGTTTCCTTTTTATTAGCTTTAAAAATACAATGTTTAAGCGATAACACCTCAATATAGAAGATAATTAATTCCGATATAAAATTCACCAAATTAAATATTAAAGAGTTAGAAAGTAACGGAAAAATAATAATTTAAGAGATAAAAAATTAAAGATATATGGGAAAGGTGCTTTAAACCACTAAGCCCAGACCAAGTTTTTTAAAGTCCTCAGTGTATTTAATTGTAACTTGAGTTCATCTTTGGATAGGGCTTTCACTTTTCGAAATATCCTTTTTGATCGTGATCCAAAGCATGAAGTTATAAAAACACTTCGTTTTACGGGATTTTAAAATAGCTTTATCTAAAACTAGGTCGATACTTGAAAGCACCGATAAAATAAACACATCTATGGATGGAATTCGCTAGTTCTTGGAATTTGATAATAAAAAAAAAATAAATGAAAATTAATAAAGAAGACTCTCCACTGAAAGAAGAATAAGAACCGATGCTATGAAATAGTTCATTTTACAATTTGGATAAAAACAGCTTTTAAAAAAAGAAATATTACATTTTTATCAGATTAACTAGAGCTTTGAAAGGAGATAATATTGGCCAAAAACTCAAGAAAGGAGCAGGATTATTTGAGAGATAGGCTTTAGATTTGAATCTGCAGGGCAAGCTAGTATTATAGGGCAAGCTAATTGTCCGTCCAGTATACTCCATATCCAAGACCTAGTCCAGTCCATACAAGGCCCCCCTTTAACAATTAATCTTTATCTAGGCCTTCAAAGAGATTATGTTAATTTAAATTTCATACAAACACCTAAATTTAACTAGGAGAAAATTAATTGAAAGTATTTATTTTAATAACAGTTCAATGTTTGTAGTTCCAAAATATAGGCGAGACTTTTACTTGTTTATGAGTCAATAGAGCATTTAATAAGGGATGATGAATTATGTTTTAAACGATGCTTTTAGTTTTGATTTAATAATTCACATTACAGATTGAGAGAATGCAACTCGTGATAAGTGCATGGGTCCATGATAATAATATGTTCCTATAGGATGACACGCTTGTCCAGTTACAGTCTCTTATCCTTGCATCATCCTGCAGCCCTTTCACACTTTCCGCCCTGATAAGATAATTCAGGTTTTATTTTTTTGTGTCGTATTTTCTTCTTTTTAACCTCAGATCTGTAGGATGTTACAGTGATGTTACGATACAAGGATGTTGACTGTATCTTTTCATTGTTTAATATTCTTCAGAGCGAAACGGAAATTCACCTGAAGCCAATATCAAACATCTTGGCCCGTTATTTGAACGTAATAAATTAAAAAACGTATCGGTATGAGTATTAACTATAAAAAGTTAAAATAGTAAATCAATTCATGTTATTTTAATCCATTGAATTAACATAAACACTCTTGAAATGAAAGCTTTGATACAGTTTACAAAGACAACCTAGATAGTGAGAACAGTACAGCCTTTCGACATAATAGAATCGCATTCACGCTTTTTCTATAAACATCAATCCTTTGTTATTTTAAGGGAATTAAAGCAACAACCCTCTCTTAATTGGAGCAAGTTACAAGTATTCTACAAGCAACAAGCAGTATAGATTCTAACTAAAGTGTAAACCAATTAGGGCTAAACATGGTACTACAAAAACATTCTTTAAGGATAGTCTTTGCTAAAAGAAATAAAAAAAACCAGTCCAATATACTGGTTGGAGACTATAAGCAGACTCCAAACTCTTAGCTACCTCTAACCTGGTCTATCCTCCCCATAAACTTTTTCTCAAAACCAGTTTTATGTTGACACTTTAACTTTTATGCTCCATTGGCACGGGGATAATTTAAAACTTTACAACCCGAGATTTCAAAATGTCACTAGATCCGTTTTGAATACCTTTCTGCTTGGTACCTACTGAACTGAGTGACTTACTTTTTACTTATCGGTATTGACATCTATGAGAGTCGTGGGAATTTACCGTCGAATTCTTACCTTGTAATCTACATTTCAGTTCATTCTTGTCACGTCTGTCTTGTCGGCTGTCGCCTCATTGTCTTCTCTAGTATTCGGTAGTGTCCCCGAGGGACTAATTGTTTGGAATATGTGTACGAATGATTATCGTCTCCTGGCTTTGGCTCAAGTAGGTCGAACTGTTCGCTATAACGCCTCACGCCTCCGCTACGCCCGTCCTCAACACATAACGGTATGTTCTCAACTTTACCCTCTGAGCTCATTTGACCCCCATTCCGAGTATAACCTCGTAAATATTCCTTCTCTACAAGCAAGCACTGTCTTTCCTTCAAGCAGTACTTTCTTTAACATCCAATAAATTCCAAGAGGCACAAATGTACGCTGTATACCCAACAAATTATAACATAAAATAAAGTCAGGGCAATAATTGATTTCAGTGGGGACCAAGATTTATAAAGCTTCAGTTTAATAATGGTTATTTCGTTGAATAAGTAACATTTTACAATTTTTTTTTCATTAAATGAAAAAAAAAATATTGTAAAATGTCAATCATAGGTTTTAAATTTTAAAACCTATGATTAGTAATTAAACTATAATAATTAATGCCTAATGATGTTTTATTTTATTATAATAATTTAAAAAATACCTTAATATTCATTAAAAAAAAAAAATAAAAATCAATAGGAGGACAGATTATTTTAAATAAAAATGGAATTATTTACTGTTGTTGAAATTTATATAGTATTTTATTAATTTCCACTGAGTTTAGTTTTTAAATATGCTTTATATATTACATGATAAATATTTATTTCTTAAAAAGAAACCCACTAAAACACTGGCTTTGTTGATGTAAGTAAATTAATTTTGTATGTGGTTTTTATCCTCAACCTTAAAAAAAAGAAGCTCCGTAAGTCAATTATCCCTGCCAAGCCAGGGGATGAAGGCTAAAAAAAAACCTAGAGACAAAAAAAATTGTTTTTAGCTCACTTGAGGATAAAATAGGAGTTTCCCGCACAATAAATTACAGCAGAACAACTTGCATATAAGAGCTATCACTGATGAATAGCACCGGACTGAAAACTAAGCTAACCTACTCGATGCAACAAATACATTTAAATAAATTGATTTTTATGTTGATGATTTTTTGGAGCTACTCTATAACTTTCCTGTGTTCAGGCTATTACACATAATATAAATGCAAAGTTTCTAATTTTTTTGTTTTGTACTTTCGGAGATCAGGTGTGATACAGACAGACAAACAATTGTAGGTAGTATTATATTATTATGTTCGCTCTCTTCTTCATTAAAAGTTTGATTACTTAAATTCAAGGCTTGATTTTACCATTCATTTTTTTGAAATTTCTCATATACATAATATGCGTAGAAATGAAAGAGAAGTTATTATGCTAGTGCCAAAGCCCCGAAGCGAAATGGAAAAACAAAATTTAGGTCTGAAGTAGGGACCGCAGCTCCCCATAAAAATCTAAAAACAATTCTTAAGATTTAGATTAAAAATATATAAATTGTACTCCATTACAAGTTAAACCATATAAATAGTTTTCCCAGGAAAAACTTTGTTTCAGTGAAAAGAGCAATAATTTAAATGACGAGATATTCCCCGCCGGGTAGGATTATTTCTTCATTACATTTTGATAAAAATGTTCCATTATGCTTTTAACAAATAAAAACCCTATACTATAGTCTGACCAATAGGAAATACTGGACAAAGTCATAATTATGAATAAGAAAAAGTTTATCACGAGTAGGTATCTGATAAATTGTTTTCGTTATAATTTTGCCTTAGCTACTCTAGTTGAGCAAATAGCCTTCATAGCTTATATGTTCTGCGGGTTTCAAAAAGAAACTGAGGATCAAATAATATACAAATATACATATATATGTATTATATAAAAACAATAAATAACAAAAACAATAATTCGAAAATATTTGCTGTAAGTAGCATAGTATTTATTTTATATATGTATTATGTAATTTATAACTTTTTGGAAGTATTGAAATAAACATGTAATTAGAAAAGCTTAGGTACGATATTTCAGAGTCTTGGTGGTCTACATTTCCAATGCAGCAAGGATATAAATAAGAAAAGCACTTAAAAGCTATTTTTATTAGTCTTAATTCGCTTTATCAATAACTCTTGAATGGTGCAAAATTTTCCAATTGAAAGCTAAGAAATATTAGATGACATACACTTAATTAAATCCACAGCTTTGGCTGATTCAAATTCGAAAAATTGTATAGATTTGTAAATGTATAAGTGAAATTAATTTAATAAATGGATTATCTTAGCTTATCTCATCTTACTCTTAATTATCTAAAGATTATGCAAAGAAGTAAAAATTATAAGATATGTGAAATTAGAAAATATAAGTTTAATTTAACCATAAGTAGTAATTAAACAATCTAAGAACATTTTTTTGATATTGATAAGTTTATTGACAGAGAAAATTTTTAATTTTAAATAGGTTAAAAATATTCAACATAATAATTATGAATGAGGGTTGGATAGTCAGATTGTTTTAAGTTGCTTAAATAGATCTAAATATCCCCCGCAATAATGATTTCGATTCACGGAGTTGATTAATGTTTCACACAAATTATGATTCTTAGCAACGCATATGTATATAGAGTCCGTTCCGTTCGCGATCTAACAAAGTAATACCGAACCGATCGAGAGACCAAGAAAAGTATATTAATGAAAAAGAAAGAAACAAATTGTTAATAAATAGGGTTAAACCAAAGGAAGAAAAAAATTAAATGTTTTGTAAAAAATACTTGTTTGATCGGGTTTCAGAGTTCAATTCACATTCAAGTTCAATTAACGGATAAATATAATATACATAAAATAAAGAAACAGTTTAAACAAAAGATAAATGAAAATATAACGTTGAGAACAAAATGCATGATCTTCAGCAATAGTTGTATGCGTTCAGCAATAGTTGTAAGAATGTATGCGAATTATAGTTGTTTATAAAAAACAATGGGGAAATGGTGAGAGCATATTAAAATGTGTAAGTGACTAAAAGGAGGAAAAGGTGACTTGGGAATACATAAATGGGAATACTTTAGGTCGCTGTCTTGAGGCCGCTCTCACGTCCTATATAGTGAGGGCCGAAAAACAAGCAAAGAAACCAAGGCAAGGACCTCGAGGATGTTTGGTAAGGATGCTTTATAGGATAGACCTTGTTTGGTTAAGGAAGGTAACAACTCTTCGGAATATCAATGCAACTTGTTAGTCATAAAGATCTAGGTGTTATTTCCTGTAAAGAAATCTTTAGTATGCAGCAGGCAGCAGGACAAACACACCTGCTCCTTTTTTGCTATTATAAAAGTAGTTTTTGGTGTTAAGGTTCCCATTAAATGATGTTTAGAAGGCCCCATTTTAGTAAAATATATATAGTTTAATTTATACTGTAAAGCAAAATTTTTATTAGATTAAAATTACAAACAATACATTTACTATGCATTTTTTATAACTATACATTTTATAGCTGACATCCATAGATAAAAACGAAGTGAAAAACTCAAGTAAACGAAATCATAATTCCTAAATTTCCGGATTGTGGAAATAGGTAGTATAGGGTCAATCAAAAGTAACGCCGGATATAAAATCTTAATAACTTTATTAAAAGAACGACGAATTGAATAAAAAAAACCATACTATTGAAATAAGCTTTCTTCCCATTTAAGAATGGAAAACGATACCCGGCAAATGACCACTCTTAATTCGTCTACAGACGTGTATTCTTTCAGTAGTTTTTCATCTTTTTTCTGCAGACTTCCTGGCCACGAATCACTCAATGAAGTTCTTCCTTGAGATATGGTTGTGTTTTGGGTTTGTTTTCGTACACATTTGACTTGACGAATCTCCTTAAATAAAAGTCACAAAAAGTTAGGTCGCAGGATCGTGATGACCAATACTAGTCACCGCTTTTTGAGAGAATACGTCCGGAAATTTTTCATAAAGTAAGTTTATAGTTGCATACGCAGTGGCAAAAAATTGGCAGATAGCAATAGAAAATGCAGGAATCTCTTATCGCAAGATGCTTAGTTGATAAAAGAAGATAATATGAGGTCTACCAACCAACACAACAAAAAATTGCGGGTGATTCAAATCCCGCACTACATTTGAATGACACTGGTAAGTTAAAAAATAAGTTTTTGGGAGAGATCGATCTTATCAGTTGTTATGAGTATAAGAGAGTTTTTTTTTAGTTGTATGGATAAAAATATAAAATATGATTATTAACAAAAGAAACTGAAATAATTAAAGGGGTCATTGGTTAATTAAAGGGATGAAGAATGAAATTAATAGTGTAAGATTGTTATTGTCTGAAATGTTAACTTTTAAGAACACTATTCTGTTAAGAATCTATTTAGCGAGGTGAACTGATTTGATGCGCTAATGAGATGGGGCTGGAGCTGGAGAGATGGCTATCCAGGTTTGATGTAACTGTCGGTAATAAAGAATGATAAAGGATAGTCATTTACGTTACTAGTTATGACGAATGAGCTGCCAGATGCCCAACCAGAGAGTTCACTCTTTTTTATTATAAGGACCTGGGAGTTTCGCAGCGACACGAAAAAAAATATGGACAGTTTTTACTTGCCCCCTAGTTTTATTAGACGATGGTCATTTCCCGTAAGGGTCGTTTTATTCTCATGGTCGACGACGGAATCACAATATATAT
>KZ651345.1:1080253-1108702 GCA_001010745.2 Gerris buenoi
CGACAAGCACCTGTTGATAAGACGCAGGTTAGCTCTCAGCAGAGACTTCTGCACTTTCCTCACCTCCCTGTGCCCAAAATTAGCTACAAGGGAACCCATCTACCCCGTGAGCAAGTAATAAGCGAGGGGCAGATGGTAGTGAGGACAGTCCTACACTAGCTGAGACGATAACATTAAACGTAATTTAATTAATCCACAGTTTCATTATAAACAATTTAGATTATAAACGATAAATATATTCAGTTACTGAACATTTACTAACAACTACAATGACCCATATTAAAAATATTAGAGGTTATATTGTTTTACATTAACTTAAAGAAAAAAAACTTTTAGATACTAATAGAGGAAAATAACACATAAAAATTAATGAGTAATTGACAAATTACATTAGAATGAATTCATACAGGCTGATTCAACCAATTAAAGTAGACGGAACTAGTATAACAAATTGTTCAATTAAATTCAAACAATTTGTTCAAATTGTTAAGTAGTACAAATTGTTTAAATTGTTAATTAGAACAAATTGTTCTAATTTAGTCTTAAGGGGCCCACACACTTACAGTTTAACTGCAGGCCGTTATCGTATACGATTAACGTAAGGCCAAAATCTCAGACCACCACACATTAACCGTCCACCGTCGGCAGACAATCGTAAAGAGCTATATATCTGTGCCTGTATGGGCCATACATTGTGCGATAACTGCCTGCAGGCCGTTATCTGTCGATTTTTAACTGCAGTCCGTCAGAGGGAAATAACAAAATAAAGACGATTCACTCTACACGACTGCAGGCCGACTTGGTCCTTGAGGCACAGGCCTGACAGTCCACGGACTGTCGTCTCTCCTTCCATCCGACCCTCGCCTCTACCCTCCACACACCTACAGTTCACCTCTGACTGCAGTCCGTCATCTTAAGGAAAACTGACGAGTGTGTGGCCAAGCTCCGTGGACTGTCAGATCATTATCTTCAGTTAAACTGTTAGTGTGTGGGCCGCTTTAGTGTTACATATATATTATATTTTTTTCATTGAATGGGTCATATTTCTAACACGATCAAAGTATTTCATCATCAACTTATATTAATGTAATAAATTGTAATAGACCATTCTTCAGTAAAATGCAGATAGATGCGAACATAATACCATCAATATAAGTTAATATAGTACGAGCCGTTAAGCCCGTTGTTTTAGTTTATATTTAGAAAGTAAAATTAATTTAGATATCTATTTGAAGACCAATAAATTAAAACAAACATTTTTTTCTGTTGGAATAAATGTGGCTGCCTTAGTATCGTAATAACAAATCATTTTGAGGTGCTTCGTCGTCGCCGTCGGGACACTACTCGATTATATATATGATGGGAATAAGAATTGATGAAGTAACTACTTTATAAACAGGAGAGGATTGGAATTTAGATTTTAACATTTCCTCGTTTTCAATTCAAGGACAGGTCAGACTAAATACCAAATCAAAATCGTGAAAAATTAAATGTCAAAAGAGAAGAATCCTTTTTTTCAGTCACTCTAGTCATTGCATGGGAAACAAGTATTAATTTAGTCTTATCTAAAAACAATGGGCAACAAGATAATTACAATACTAATTTATACTTTGTATAATAGGTAAGTGATACCTGTATCTAAGAGAATTATATAATTGTTTTAATAATTAGTATTTCCCAATATAAGATATAACATGAGGATTATATAGAATTTAACTCTAATTAAATATCTCGTGGTATGATTCGATCCCACAGTCATTAATATTCAATATGAATTTAATCAACAATCTAATTTCACAAATAGGTCCACTATCAGCCTATTAAATCTTGTAACCTAATAAGAACCCTGAATATAGTTAAACAAATATATTGGTTAGACATTTAAAAATTATATTGGTAGATTTTTAAATATTTTAAAATCATGACGCGTTTATAATTGTCCTAGAATTAAAAGATCTAGACATTATGCTGCTAGGAAAATAAGTATTTTGAATTATGAGACATTTGAATAATATACCTACAATTTACAATCTGACCAAAAACCACTTGTGTGGTAAAAAAAACACCCCGCCAAGTCTGTGGTCCAAAAAAGTTGTTAAATCAACTTTCTGTCCCGCCAAGTGATGTTGGCACTTTCTCCTGACCCATCACTAACAACATAAATACTTTTCAGCTTCTTCTCCTTGCCGGTGTGCCTTGCCATTTCCTGAAACTGGAATTTTTATGTTCTTCATACACCAATACAATTTCTTGTTTCACCTTCACATTTGCCACATGAGGTTTGTGTGGAAAGATAGTTGTTCACCTCATAGTCTTAGTTCTAGACAACTAGTACTAACAATATGCAGGCACATATTTGAGAGGAAAGCCTTTTAAAGTGTTGTCAAAGGCTCTTCTCGATGCCACAATGATCATTGCTGTAAATCTTTCCCATTATCAAAAAGCAAATAAAAAAGAAATAAGTAATATACAAATTATTAAGCTTTCAAGGAATGACCCCATGCAACTACTACTTTCTTTGCAGAGGATGCCTGAAATACAACCAGTTAACATTGGGTAGTACTGCAGGCACACCGCCAAGGAGAAGAAGCTGAAAAGTATTTATGTTGTTAGTGATGGGTCAGGAGAAAGTGCCAACATCACTTGGCGGGACAGAAAGTTGATTTCACAACTTTTTTGGACCACAGACTTGGCGGGGTGTTTTTTTTACCACACAAGTGGTTTTTGGTCAGATTTCATGACTTTTTGTACGGTTAACGGTTCCTATGAATGATTCTCTAAATCTAAACTGTTTAGAGCCCACCTTACTGTAGGTGGATCAACGTTAAAATGACTGCTCGCTAGCTTGGTTTCTCGCTCCGCGTTCAGCGTAGGAATGAGCTATCTCAATTTTTTTGATCTAGGAATGCACTAGGGTTCTAGACGAATCCAAAAAGCCCTCATTCAATAAAATCGGTTCAGTAGTTTAGGCTGTAGGCGCGTCAACATAAAATGAAGGAAGAATAAGAATAAGAAGAAGAAGTCATCAAAACTACCATTTTCAAACCTATTTTTCTCTACTTCTACTTGGCCGATTTTGACCATTTTTTTTTATTTTTGATCTACAGGACACGGCCTTCAAAGATATTAAAAAATTATTTAGGTAGCTTGTACGTATTTCACGCTGCAGACCCTCAAAAACCCTAGTTTGTCACCTACAGTATATATACACTGGCAGCTTTTGTGAAATTTTGACTTTTTGACTTGGCGGGGCGGAACGCTGCTGCGTTCCTAAATATCATCCTTTCTTATAACTAAATTGTTTTAATTTAATTAGATCTATATGCTACAAAGAATGATTACTTCTATAGTTATCATATGTATGAATAGTTGTTATCTCTTGAGTAGATGATAAGATTAAAGATAGCAATTTTTTAAAGTACATCTCAATTCTTCTTTCTACACTATTACCTATTACTATATTTTATAAATTAATTTAAAGCCAAGTGTTAGAAGGAAATTTCGAAACGTAGAAGTAAAATTTATAAAAAAAAAAAAACGTATAGAACTCACCGAGAGGTTTATAGACGGCCGTAGGAGGCGGTTCCTCAGATGCGAAGGCTCCATTTTCGACGCCCTGCGGTGAGTGTGGCCTGGCAGGACTCTCGAGTGCCTGGAGTTTCTTAGATCCACGAACAGATCTGTTAAGGGCTTCCTGCTGAACTCTTTCTTCATCTTCCTTGCGCTTTTTGATCTGTTCCTGCACAGAAAGTCAAAACAGGTCTTATAATACAACGTAGTTAAACATAATTAAGACATTAAAAATACCAAATTCAAAAATAAAGAAAAGATTATAAACAACATTAGCAAGCAATTACAATTATTTGAGCCAATTTCATTGGTAATTTTCAAGGACTTATTAAAAATGAAAATTATCCCCTAAAAATATATTTAAACATTGCATAGTTATGCCTCAAGTTGAGTCATAACGAGATTATTGAGAACAAAAATATTTAAATGTATTAAATACTGTAATTTGTTATAATGCGAAAGAATTTATAGCCAAACATTATATTACTGAAAAAATAATAACAGCTGACTCTTTAGGTATATATATCTTAGTCCTTCGGAAAAATAAATCCATGTCCCTTCCACGATAAGACCAGTTGTTTAGAATTTACTGTGATGATGTAATAAAATTTAAGTTAGGAGAAGCCAGCTGGAAGTTGCATTGAAAAGCAAAACCTTTTCCTATTATTCAGGGTAGTTCTAGATTTGAGGTCACTGGAACGGGGGAGGAACAGTTATTCTTTTTTTATTACATACAAAAGGAGATTGTAAATACTAGAAATTGAAAATAAACCCTAGCGTAGTAAGACTTCTCTACATAATGTTAAAAAACTTGCGATAAAAATAACTAATAATCTAAGTTGGTAAATGAAATAAAGCGGGTATCTAAGGGCACGGCATTGTGCAATACCTAGTTCCAGTAAGCATGCTGTGTATCTTTTACTTATACAAATTCATCCGGTTTTTCTCACCCTGATATCTCTGCTTTCTCTTAAGATGGGCTTTTGAAATTTTAAATATAGAATAAGCATAAGTAGCTAAGTACAATGTAAAAAAAATAGCCTTTAATATTAAGTCGCGTCAAAAGGGGAGAGTTTTTAAGTTCGCATTATTGTTACTAACTCACTCACTCGTCATGAAAATTGTAAGTTACCACCAGAATATATTTAAAATTTAAATTTGACACACTAGACTGACAGGAAAACTCAAAAAATAGACATTTTTCATTTTTAACCCCCAAAATGATTAAAAATGGCGGAAGCTTCGTTTAAGTTGTCTATGTAAATCAACGGAGGGTCGGGCCGAAAAACTGAATACACTTACCACTACTAATCTTTAAAGTTTTAAAGATTAGTAAGCGAAAAGAGAAGTAAGTTAAAGAGTAGTAAAGAAAGATAAGATTAGTAAGCTTTAAATCTACAAGTTTGATTCTTGTAGTTTGATAATTTTTTCGTATCTCCGTCGACTATACCTTGGAACCAGGATTGATATTTTTAATTTCGTAAATGTGTTCGTCATAGCGTCCGTAATTATGGCTCAAATCTTACCCAAATGCACTTTAAATCGAATATGAATTATTTCATTTTTGTCCTGTTTGCTGATAATATAAAAGTATAAAAGTAAACTTTTTCCGAGTGCCGCGTCAGGTGACCGCTTTATTAAAAAATTGTATTGTGTTGTATATCATCTGAAAGGCCTCCATTTGTAAAGGCCCGTTTACACTTTGATTAGTGCGAGTGTTTAGTGCAAGTGTTTAGTAAAACCACTAAAGGCCCGTTTACACTTTGATTAGTGCGAGTGTTTAGTGCAAGTGTTTAGTAAACACACTAAACCCGTTTGGACACCATATGTTTAGTGTAAGTGTTCAGAAATTTTGCGTGTTTTGTAGGCCTCCCCACTCCATCCAAATCACTCGCACTAAACACAATTGGACACTACTAAACACTAAACACTCGCACTAAACACTTGCAAGATTTACTAAACACTTGCACTCGCACTCACACTAATCAAAGTGTAAACGGGCCTTAATTTAAGGCTGTTTCATTTGTTTATTATTTAAAAATTTGGTACGTGAACATTTTTTACGATTTATATCATAATACTCATATCATACATAGAAAATACTCTATTATACCCGAGTTATCCTTCATCGGCTTAATGTATTTCGAGGAAAATAAAATGGCATTGATCCCTCGAACCAAGTCAACACCTATGCTAAAGCCTTATATTAATGAAGGTATTACATAATAGAAGAACTTAACATATTTCATAAATAAATTGCAAAAGCAAACCTTAATAATTTACCATTAAATTGGTAATTAAATAGAAAGAGATACAGGAAGGTAGAATGCTTCACACCACATGATTTACCCATTTCGTTTAACATCCATAATAATATGTCCAATTGTCCAATATTATAGGTCTTTTCTAATTTTTGGTTTAAAGTATATTAATGAATAAAGGCATATGAACACAGCTTAACAGCTTAACCGAGAGATATAAATTACGACTTTATGGGTTCTTTGTAAACTTTTTTGAGCTTTTTTATATATACAAAGACAATGTGCTTATTTACTTTCAGACTGCAATAAATAAACTTCAACACTTCCATCTATAAATATCATCTTAAATAAATATGTGTTAACACACAGCCTTTTATATTAGCATGAACAGAAAAAACTAATTAACTATTCAAATTTGTAAATGCGTTGCGTCATAAGGAGCTCACAAATTACTTGGTACAAGAATAGCTTTTTCACATATTGCTTACTAATTAATTTAATACGAAATAACGCTAAAACGTTTCATCAACAATGACGAATGAAGAGGAGAATGTCATTGAACAAAAGGAGAAATTATTTGTTCCTGCTCATTTATATTCAACACTTTGTTTCCTGGAATAATTTGTTTTTAATTATATACACAACGTAGGATGTTTCATTCAACTAGATTTTTCGTTTTAAGTTTAAAAATAAACAGTATTATATTTTTAAAAAAGTGGTATTTCACTTTTTTATACACAAACACACACATCAAAGGGTAAAATACCTGAAAATAATATTTAATAATTTCAAGATAAAAATAACTTTTTATATACATACTACGTTTCTAATTTTCTGACATAAATCATAAATTTGAAACCTGTCAAAAAGATTGTAGATATGGGACATGTCAAAACAAATAAAATTACTTGTGGATTTTTTCCGAACTAACTTTCCATACTGCAAAATTTGCTGAAGATTAACAGTACCCACAAGAAAAAGGAAACAAACCGTAAACCGTACTACCTATTATTAGATGAAACAATACAACATTTATTTAGATAAAACCGAAATTTACTCTTTAAAATATCGCACACTATCGAAAATGATGATATAGTGCTTAGAGCCTCTAAGGAAAAAATTCTACATGAAACGTATCTAAACTAACATCCAAAAGAATAATAGTGCTTAAGATCTCTGGATATGTATCAGTGTAACCTTTAATTTAATTGACATCTTTTTAATTGAAGTTTTGGTAAATAAGCCATTTAAGTGTTCGGACTGGTGGTTAAAGGCGAATATGACACTTCAAGGCTTCGCTGATCCCTAAATGTAATATTTATTGTGATACTCTTATTTAGGTTAGATCAAAACAAAATCACAGCTTAAAATATTAATATATAATTTCGTACGCAACACTTTTTACCCGAACAGATACTGTGATGTGCAAAAAATCTCGGCTATGATGCGTTAGTACGCCTGAGGTGCTATCTATATTTAAAGATTTATTAATTATATATTTATTTACATATTTAGTGGGATTTTTCAGTTTATACAAAAAGATAAGAATTCTATTTCAATTTGTTTATCCACGTATCACTTCATAGCTGAGCAGGGATTTCTAATCGAATTAAAACCTTTCGTTTGCAGATGCTTGCTTGCATAATAATGCTTTGGAATATAATCCGTAAATAAACTCCCCCCCCCTTCCTTTACGTTTATTTTACCTGTTGCATTATATTGTGTGTTCAAGAGAAGCTCTAACATTTACACGCTAAACAATTACACGAAACAAGGGATATATGAATATTAATACCTTTTTGTAGAAATAGCATTTAAGTTCATTTGATTTGAAAATTTTCCTTTGGTTATCACTAGGCTTTGCCTGTTATATAATTTTCATAATTCTTATCAAATAATTATATTGTGTGTTATGGTTCTTTTGGCACATGGAGATTAGGATGTTTTAATTATATCTACCTATGTCAAATTTACGTATTTATATACTAACAAAAAATTATATCAAAATGAATTCTAAGTAACTCAATTGAATGTTCAACACTTTCGTATAAATTCAATACAAGTACCTACCTATTTATTAAAAAGTCAAATAAGTATTCTTAATCGAAGGATGTTTTTTCTAATCCTTTTTCTACGAAGACTAACGGGTTCACAAATTAAAAAATTGCACAGAGATGACGTTTTTAAATCTTGTCGGTTTATTAGTCCATACTTGGAAAATAATTATAGATTATTACACCTTAATAAACTAAAGAAATTGTTTCCATATATAAAGGAATACGTCCAGTAGAAAAGTCGGGTTTTCACCAGTCGCCTTACCAAAGAATTGAAGAACCTTCAAAGATTGCGAATGAGTTATCAGAATCACGATGAATATTTAAGAAAATATGTACCTAAAGAACTATCGTTCCTCGAAGATTAGAAGAAAACACAATTATGATTTGAGCCATTACTGAACAGGATCAGTGTTTTTGAGAGACTTAAGATTTTTTAAACCGAACTCCTTTTGGAACCTTCCAAAATCTAAATAAAATGCCTAGAGATTTAAGCCTAACACAAACAACAGTAAGCAACGGCAGATACGAAATGCTGATCCCTCCGTAATTAAATGGCCTATACCGCAGCAAATAAAGAGCAAAACAAGGAATTTGTATTTTACAGTAAATGTGGCGAATTTTCGTTTTCAATTAATTTTGATACTTATCATTTTAAATGGTATGTATAGTCAGTATGCCATAGTGGTTTCCATGTGTTTAATATAACAATTAAGAAAGAAGAAAAGGCTGATTCAAACTAAATCTAGGCTGTGCCGGGGCAGAGCAAAACTCAGTCCTATCTCGCAGTAGTGTGGATCAGCCATTACCCACCTTATACATTTATGTGTATGTATATAATACCTACCAGTAAAAATTAATAAAACCCATTTATACGTTTTATATGAGAACTTTAATTTAATTTAGGCCTTTATTAATACGGGTTTTATAAAATCAATAGAAATTTATGCACGATAAATATTCTAACTTTTCACTACAGGTATTATAATTGTTTTATTCATAAAGGGGCTATGTATAAAGCAGGAATGTGATTACTAGTATACCACTGTTTATGATGCAAAGCTACCTATTTTCGTTATTCAACTGGTAGCTAAATTTCGAATACTTACTTAAAATATAACTAATTGTTTTCATGTTAAACTATTAAGCTAGGAATCCAATTAAAAAGAGATTATATTTTTTAACTTTAATAAAAAATATGGCTTGAGCAATTTTAATATGTTTTCTTCCCTCAAAACAAGGATAGTTAAGTACTATAATTTATTCTAGTGGGAGTTAAATTTTTGTTATCCATTATTTTGCTTCTAAGCTTACCCAAGGTAATGGAAGCTATATGATCGTTCTGAAGAACTAAATTTTATTATGTCTTCAAAATATTCCTGGACAGAAATTCGTTTTAGACATCAGAAAACCTTTTTGGTCACGTGTTTGTTAGTCCTGCACAGTTCCTGTGAAAAAGTTGCCAAAAACTTGCTTTTTGCGTACTGTACCATATTTGGTCAAAGGTTGATTGTTTAGGTTACAAAAAACACCAGGCGAAGGTGCTAAGTTGCTTACTATGTACTATGGTGCTAAAGATTTTTACCCTTGTCAAACCAAAATTTGAAAATGTATTCTTAATAATATTTCGCCTATAATATGTTTTGTATTGTTGGTTAGGTTGACGAAAATACAAATAGTTCGGTTACAGTTTTTAATTTTATTAATTTTACGGTTGCTAACCTATTCAAATCTTTTGAAAAAAATGGTGGGTTTCTGGTTACATAGCTACTTGGCTATAAATTGTTGTGACATCAGAACAAAAGATTGTTACAGAAAAGAATGTAATAGCTATTTATTACACTAGTAAAAATATCCATAGGTACTTAAATAAAAAATAAACAAATTAACACATTGCACACTTGTCATCATACAAATTTACTTTATATTGGTTTTCTTCTGGCATATATTGCTGAAAACTCGTCTATAAGGAGAACAACAGCCATCTGTCGGTCTGTCGTTCAATTTTGCGAACCGCAATATCTTAAAAACTACACGTTCAATTTTAATGAAATTCTGGTGGTAGGTCATAATTAGCCCATTGTTGGTCCCATATAAGTTTTAACCTTCTGCGCCTATTGGTTCTATTCCACATGCACACAAACATACATTTATTTACATCTCTAGCTACAAAAGTACTTATCTGATTTGAATGAAACTTTTATAGTTTATAGAAAGTAACCCGAAGATAGCCCCAGATTAATTTGAACCGTCTATATTCTTTAACTTTGGCTAAATTGATACTTTAATTCTTGTAAAATATCAAAACAATTTTGACAGATTAAAAAAATGGTGCAAACAATTAAACCAATTAGACAATAATGGCTTGTAAAAGCATAAAATCAATAAAATACGTGGATGAGTTGCGAGGAAGCTATGTGCCACACCAATTGGCAGTCTATTATTTAGTAAGTATTTAATAGAATAAAATTAAAGTTAGTTCAGTGTAATTAGACATTGCACTTCGGAGAAATTAGGGGAAAGCTGAATTTTGGCATGAACCTTGATATTGCGGTTCTAAACAAAATNATTTTCTATGCATTTTTTTTACGCTGAATCGATTAAAACAAGAATCAAGTCGATACGACCTATAGTTTGGTAGATATAAGGGGTTTTATGTATAAAAACTTAAATATTTTAATGTAATAAGACAAGCATTTTTTTAGCCTGGAGAAAAAATCGAAAATTAATTTCTTGTCATAAACCTAGGAGGTGTACATTAAATTTTTTTTTTTTTTTATACATAAAACCCCTTATATCTTTCAAACTATAGGTTGTATCGACTTGATTCTTGTTTTGATCAATACAACGTAAAAAAATGCATAGAAAATGATACCCCACTTGCTTAGCTAAAGTCCTTTCAATTTTACCCCCCTCCTCCCCCCCTCTAAAAAAGGGGGAAGCGTACATAAAAAAGTTGGGGACTTTTCATATATTATTTGCAATGGCATAATAAAGGTCTCTGTGAAAAAAAATCGTGGCTTCAAATTATTCCGAAGAAAAAACCTATATTGACTGGACTATTAGACAATAATGTCTTTTAAAAGCATAAAATCAATGAAGTACTTGGATAGGATGCGAGGAAGCTATGTGCCACACCAATTGGCAGTCTATTTTTCTCCATTTCTACTATATTTTAAATTTTACTACACATTTTTAAGACAAAATGAGTACCTCATCGACAAAGGAGTAATCTGAGAAAATTAAATACCATCTGTATGATTTGTAAAGTGTTAATTTCAAAAATTACTGTGATACACACTCCTTCTTTTTAAAAAGTAAATAATAGGGAATACTATTCAAAGAAAACATGTATAAGTATACTCCTATATGGTAAATGTTTTAATGCAGACAGAGACAGGTATATTTTTAGGATGTTATATATTTAGAAGGTATTATTTTAGGGTGTTAATGTCAGTTTAATGGTTCTAAAATCATTGAATTTTGACAATAAAATCAGATTATACACTTGTTTCTATCACTTAAAAAAATAAAAAATAAAAAAATAAAAATAAAAATACGAATAGTACATTAAACAAATTCATTAATTATAAATTGAATTTATTTCCCCACTTTATATTTAAAATGGTTTGATATTATTGTTAATTGTTTAGTCTTATGAATAGATTTATAAATCTCTTTACCTGTTACATTTTTTTAAAAATTTAAAATTTAATTAATTAATGTTTTTGAAGTTAACCAAAAAATTCTTATTTACTTAACTAAATTATTTATGACTTAATTTGACGCTCTCCTATAGAGGAAGTTTATTTTGGAAGACTACTTAATTCATTAAAATGGACTGATGATGACCTTGCTTAGGGTCGAAACGTTTCCTACCAAAATTTAATTGCCGCTTTTTTTCTACACCTACCTTATCCATCTATTTTAAAATCACGATTTATACATATATAGAAGGTGTCAATAAACCTAAGGTTTATTATTTATATAAAAGGTTTGTGAAGACAAACCTTTGATTTTTATTGGGCAGACTATTGTTTAGAACCTAGGGGGGTGCTAAAGTAAAAAAAAAGTACCATAATAAATACATAAGTAAATTTGCAATTTATAAAAAATATGTAATTCATCATAAGGAGTATCATCAATTAATTAAAAAAATATTAAAATAAAAATCCCTATAATATTAAAATAAAAAAATAAAATCCTAAATTAATCCTATTATATTAAAATTATAGGATTAGCCCTTATAGAAGTTGGGGGGGAGGGGGTCTTAAATTTTGTTGAAAAATATGGGCGCTAAAAACGCAATTTGGTGGTAAAAAGCAGAATACTCATATAATGTTGTGATCGCATTCGTATATTAAATTTTTAATTTCTCTATACTTTTAATATGTGTTGTTCAAAAAGTTGCGCCATTGTTTTAAATCACAACAGGCAGATAATAATATCATGAACTGCCTAACAAATTATTTGTTAAATAATCTGGGTATGAGTAGCAGGACACGCTATGCATTCCTGTCGTGCAGGTGATATAACTCAACGATTTTATAGGTCTTACTTTTCAAAGATAAGCACCTACCCTCACATTTGCCTTTTAAATCCCAAAAAGAAGGATAAAAATGCTGATTTTTTTAATAATATTGTCGGTTCTAGTTTTCTTTTGCAACAATGTACCTATTTCATAGATGTATTAACATTTATACCCGAATGTTTTACCAACTCTACAAAAATATTCATGTTTACTTATTGTACTGACAAAAATCTTATTAATTGCTTCCTACCGAGAAATATATGATGAATCTACCGAGAAATGTATGATGATACCAATTGAATTTCACCATGATCGGATCAGTCTTAGTCATGCGCAAATGTGAAATCCTCGCCACACGGATAGCGTCTACAATCTGTATCCGATTTCTATGGAATTTTCAGGGATTGAGCAGATTACACCTTATATGATCTCGNTATTTCACTAAAAATAAATAAAAATAGGTACTAAAATAAAAAATCATAAATTTGAAACCCGTCAAAATGAAGCTCGTAAATATGAGTAAAGTCAAAACAAATAAAATAACTTGCGGGTTTTTTCCGAACTAACTTTTCATACAGCAAAATTTGCTGAAAACGAATTAAATGTTGCTGAAAGATGGCTAAAAGTATTAAAATAATGAATTGCCATCGTGTTCTGAGCCATTTTTCAGCAAAATTTATATCTTTTAATGCAAATTTTGCTGAAAGATGGCTAAAAGTATTAAAAAAAATGCATTGTCATCGTGTTCTGAGCTATTCTTAAAAGTTTCAAATGTCTAGCTACTCGGAAGTTAGTCAAAAATCTATTATACAAGATTTGTACTGGACAAACAAACAAACAAACAAGAAAGCAAGCTAATAAAATGTAGTAATAAAATAACTTTTTATTCGGTATACAAGAAAAGAAGTGCAGATGCAGAAAAATTAAGCCGATACCTAGTGCGTAATTGCAAGTGTAAACAAACCTGGTTGTCACACGTCAATTACTTTATTTCTTTGTTTACTTTTCCTGTTTCGCTGTCAATCAATGTTTATCTCTTAAAAATACAATTAGTTTTTACATGACAAAAACGCCTGATAAAATCATTCTTGAACATTTCAACAATTTTATCAGCCATACCAGGTGCTAAAATAAAAAACCATCCGAAATGAATCATCTGAATGAAATCCGTCAAAATGAAGATCGATAATATGGGTCAAGTCAAATAAATAAAATAACTTGTGGATTTTTCCAAACTAACTTTCAATGCAGCAAAATTTGCTGAAAACAAATTAAATTCACTGAAAGATGGCGCAAAGTATTAAAATAATGCATTGTCATCGTATTCTGAGCTATTTTAAGTTTCAAATATCTAGCTACTGTGGAAGTTAGTTAAAAATCGATTGCAATATTTGCACTGGACACACACAAACAAACAAACAAGAAAGCAAGCTAATAAAAACGTAGTAATATTCTCTTAGAACCTAGATCTGTAATAAAATAGTCTTCATTATTATATCTCCATACAATTTTGTATAGATTAAATTATTCTTTCTCAAAATTAATTTGGAGTATTTTATGTTTGGAGTGGTTTTATGACTGTGTAAATGAATGAACACACTCCAAATATTAATCAGTTTATTGTCGGACAGTCGGACCACAAGAATATATAAAATTATGCAGCTAATGATGACACTACTTAGTCATTATACAAAAGTCGAAACCAGTATTGCATAATTGTATATATTCTTAAGGTCGGACAATAAACTGATTTATACTTAAATGTGTGTTCATTTTTTTACTTAGTCATAAAGCATGACATTATCTAAATACCACAAATTCTACGTCAAAACTACTACTGAATTAAGAGTATTATTGAGGGTTTGCACTTAATCAATACTTAATTTAGTTGATGGTAAGTACAAAGTACAAGGACATTGGTTACTTATCTTTACTAGCTTTGTTTGGCATTTTGCCGACAAACATTGTATATTTATGAATACTCAGGTATAAGCGCCAGACATACGAAGTTCGATACTTCTAACATCTACCTCTCACGGTTCGGATATATTCTACATTATTTAAAATATATATTCTATACATAGTAATTTTTTGTAAAAAGATACAAAATAACTAACTGAAAAAGCACAAGGTATAAATGATGGGTATAACTCAAAAGAAACAAAAGCCAAAAATTTAGATTGCGATTTGCGATGCAAGATATCGGGAGATATTTCACTACTCAACATCTTGGTAACAATTACTGGCTAAGGACTTTAAACTGACAATTTCAACTGAAGTAACTAAGCAGGAACAATAAATGATCAAATTATTAACAATATTTAGTAGTTAGCAAGCAAAGAGTTACAATCATCCACATCTAGTGTTACGGCACATGATTACAATAAAGTAGGAGTCCTACTAAGTATATCTCATCATAGGATAATTATGAAAAAAAATGAACTTAAACATAGTCTTAGTTTAGTTTCTTAAAAATGACTTCTATTCTAAGTAAAGAGATATCCTTAAACAATAGCATTTGACTTAAAAGAAATTGTTCCTATCAAGATTTTGTGGTATACCAACTCGTACTTAACCATGGTGGATAAATTCTCAAAGGGAAATTTTACGAGTTTGTTGAAAAACCTCTAAAGCTCTACGTGATCAAATACTAACAGATTATTTCGCACATTGATGTTAATGCGTTTAAAAGCGAGCATATAAGAGTAAGTTTTCTTGTTATTACTTTTCAACATTTTTTATCATAATAAAATCAGTTTTGTTAAAATATATTGTACATTACATATTATACATATATATATTTGTGTGTGTGTGTGTGTGTGTGTGTGGATGTGTATATAAAAGAGAGATATTATTTAAAATGTCATATCCAATATAAATCGGCACCAAGTCATTTATTTCAGAGAGCCATAGTTCGTTTTGCCGTATAAACGTCTTGACATAGGATCGTTTGTCATGTTCCCTATCGTTTTACATCCGATTTCACTTCTTTCAATTCAATCCTCGATTTATTGGTTGTTTTATCCCCCCGCCCCACACTCTCCTATCTTTTTATTTGAGATCATTATTTACTCTGTTTTCTTTGGGGTCTTGGATGAAATCTCTTCGATAAAGAGAAATAAACAGCAACAAAAATGTAAAAAAACGTAGGAGTAAGATGTCATTTTAAAAGGATTCTAGGGCAGTTTAAGATATAGAATTTAGACTTAAAGAATAGATTATAGAGAAGCTTTAAAGACCGATACAGATTCTCACTTATATAAGTCTAATACATTATCTATGTAAAAAAGTCTATTTATAACTCCAAACAGATATTACACATAAAAACTCTCTCCCATAAATCCGGTCAAAACTATTCGCTCTAATAAATTCGGTCAAATTATTAAGTATTCAACAGGTAAATTACATTTAGTTTTAGTTTTTCAGCTAAATCAGATTAATTTCATGAATACCTCGGAAACTACATTCGTCGCCCTAGAAAACTGCGTATACGGTTTAGTGTACGGACGGACACCAAACGTACGGTTTAGTATGCGTATACGGATTAGTATTAAAGAGGAATACAAAATAGAATTTTTATTGAATCAAAATAGTTAGATTTCACCTAGAATCATTATTTTTCTGAACTTGTTTGTCAAATTTTGAAGAAATAGTTTAGGCCCCATTTTACAGGGGATTATACTTTTTTTTTTTTTTTAATAACAACCTTTTTCTAGGACTCTAGGGATCTTAAATCGTGTATACCCATTAAGATCAGAAATGCTTTTGGACCATCCCAATAGAAAGTCAAATAACATCATAACATTATAACATTCTTACACCATAATTTAGCCGAATTTATAATTTGACAAATGAATTATTTTTAGTTATTGAAAAACAAATGAAGTTTGTTTTATTTGTTGTTATAATTTGTTTATTCACAAAATCTCGAGAAACAAAAATTACAATTTACTTGACTTCATTGCATTTTCAAATAATAATTATTTTTCGCGTCAAAAATCATGGAACGGAGAAAGAGAGAAAATTTATAAATAAAACTTAAAAAGACGTGACAGTATTAACCACATATAGAGTGGTATAGTTCCGAGCTTACCGAAGGTAACAGAAGCTATGTCACCGTTCTGAAGAACGAACAACTTTTAGATCTCCGATTTCAAAAATTCCAAGACAGAAATCCGTTTCAGACATCAGGGAACATCGTATTTCGCCCAATTTTTGCAAAATTTTGAACCAACATTTGTTAAAAGCTACTCGTTTGAATTTTATGAAATTTTGATGGTTCGTCGAAAGTAGCCCGTAGATAGTCCCAGATTTATTTCAACCGTCTGCGCTCTATACATTTTGCTGAATTTATGCTTAAATACATGTAAAAAAAATCTTCTTTTTCCTACTAGCGGCAGCAAAATTACGCATTATTGAACTGTTTTTAGGCATGAAAATGTAATGTAATAATAATAATAATAATAATAATATATTTGTATTTAAAACATATAGTTTTATACAAAGGGTCGCCAAAAGAAAAAGAACGGCTCCTCTATAAACGAAAAATACAGGTAGTGTTACATAACATATTAATTAGTGCTAATGGTGATTAATGCTATAATATTTTTTGTTCATATATTAATTTACTCTTCTAACAAAAACTGCCTTCGTTTGAAGCTATTGGATATAAAATAATAAATATTTTTAGCTCGTTTAATGTCAGTTATAACTAGTATTGAAGCTATATTTGTTTCGTCGGACCACTCATCGCTCACTAAATACATCGGGAGGAAAGCTGTCCGTTCTGTCTGGTAATGGGGACAGTGAAGAAAGATGTGGGCCAATGTTTCAAATTGTCCAGTGTTACACAGTGGACACTTTTCATTGCATTTGATTATATGGAGGGTGTTATTTACTATTACTTTAATGCTATGTTGGCCGGCAGTGCGAATTTGGGCTAGGACACGTTGTATATGGTAGGGAAGGGGGGGTTCTGAATTTCGATAGTTAAAATCTGTAAGTGAACTATTTAGGATAACGTACAAGCTGGAGTAGGATGAGTTGCGGATTGTGTCTGAGTCTTGCTGGAATAATTTATTTGATATATCTGAGGNGGTATATAAATACATATAAAAGATTATATTTATAAAATAGAATGAAGTAAAAGTATAAATAATAACATAGGAAAAAATTTTCTGCCGCTAGTAGGAAAAATATTGTATGCAACAAGGCAGCAAAGGAAACATTTCTACTTCATTAATAAACTGCCAATAAATTGTCAATCTAATAAATTACCTGCCTCGGCTTCGCCTCGACAGTTAATTTCCATAGCCTGACCTCGCCTTCGGCTCGGAGGCAAACTTAATCATTCGTCAGAAAAATTCCATTTTGCTGCCTAATTACATAAATAACTATTTTTAGACAGATTTATAAATGTAATTTTTTTAATTAGTTTTTTTGACTGGGGAAAAATTAAATAAATTGATTAAGAATTGGTTTCAAAAGCATAAAATCATTAAATTTTACGAAATACGCAAGGAAGCTATGTGCCACACTGGTTGGTAGATAATTTTTTTAATGCAATGAACTGATGTCTTACAAAGAGGTAAAAAGAGTAAAATATATATCAATAAATTCTGTAAGTAATGAATTAATTAATTTATTTAATTGTTTTCCTTGGTAGACATAGTTCTAATTTATACAACTAATTTTTAACATACACCAAATACAACATTCTAGATGTAGCAGTCCATATATGTACATCAAATAATGGTTATTCATAACTGAAAAGGAAGAACAGTATAGAGATAAATCATATTGACTAAAACTACATTATGTATAATGGAACTTCGCAACAATATAATAAACACTTAAGCTGTTCAATCCATATTTTTATTTCATAAAAAAATGTCTATTTTACGATTATGAGTATACTGTATACTATATGATGTCATATTCATAATTATTACATCATAAATTAAGTCGTGTAACATACGTTAAGCAAATATACGTTGAATTTAAGTATAAACTGTAATATGAATTCGGGAGGCTTAATGCGTGGGCAGTAATATAAAGCAAGCAACCTGGAAAATTTATTTTCCACCCACACAGTCTATTCTTTTCTTATATCTTCTGAATGATGTACCATCATGATTCTGGCTTTATACTTTTATTAATTATTTTCCTCTTAAAAGATTTTTTTTTTAAATAATAAATAACTGAGAATTTTATTAATTAAAATATCAAGAATAAGCGATTATTTTATAAGCTTGCTAAAAGAAATATAAGTTATTATAAAATAATATTTTATTTTTATTTTTTATTTATTTATTTTTTTTTTTTGGGATACAGTTATTCGCACTTATGATTNTTTTTTTTTTTTGCTATTAAGTAAAAAAGAAGTTCGCTTATAATATTTTTTTATTTCATTTCCTCGTAGCATGATGTCAAACATTATGATTATTTTATTTTGGGTAAAAGAATTAATTCATTGTTTTTGTCTAAGATAAGGAATGGCATTATTTTAGTTCGCACCTTATGGTAACATTATTTAAAAAAAAAAAAAAAAATTATAAATTTTGGTTTCAAATTGTAAGCAGTTGTTCAAATACACATTGAGTGCAAACTAAATAGATAGATTCAATATTTTACATAAATTATATCAAATTTTATCGATTCAAAAATTGAACGTTTTATTTTACGCCCTCTGATTTACACGAAATTAAAAATTTAATTAATTTTGAATTATTTTAGATTTATTCTTGATCACACATTATAATCGTAACTTAAACCGAACAAGAAATAATAAAACACACCACTAATAAATTGATAAATGAAATAAGAAGGTAATTTATAAATTGCGAGTTTTACAATAGTGAAGAATATAAATGAAGGTAGGATCATTTCTAATCTTAAAATTTCCATTTTAAATTTAATTTTCACGTTTGTGCGAGGGTGGAGAGTGAATAACAATCTAATATTGATAAGAGAGATATTTGTATTAAATGGATTAGGTCTACATTTACTCAAGATGTCGCTAGCGATACCCACAGATAGAAACGCTGCCAATTCTTGCGAATGTAAAATGCAAGCAAGTATTTTATCACATTTGTCAGATATGCAACAATAGCATAACTTATCAATACATATATATGGATTGAAAATAATAATTATAAGGAAAAAATAATAAAAAACGCAATAATTCAAATGCGGTCATAAAATAGTTTTTTTTTTTTAAATTATCAGAACTATTAGTAAGGTTGCTACTATCAAAAGATAATAAACGTAAAATAAATGGGGGGGAAAAAGCAGAATTTAAGCTTGACATGAGACCTTGAATAGATAGGTGATGAGTCAAACTATGAAAAATGTTGTGTGAGTTGTGTCATTACATTGAATAGTTAAACTAATACGATAGAGTGTGTCTTGTAATAGAAGAAATATTGAAATTCATACTATAATCTTTAAAAATACGTATTAATCTTTAATTGAATAAAAATATAAGATGATTTTATGCACAACCAACAATAACACTTATAACTGATAATAATATAGTATCGAATAACGTTTGTAAATTTCGACGAGTTATTTATTTATTTTGGAGGGGGGTATATGTTTCTAAATATTTATAATAGATTAACAACAACTTGAATTAAATCACTTTGAATTAAACCTTGACAACTTTGAATTAAATACAACTTGAATTAAACTTGACAACTTTGAATTAAATCTTGAAAAATGTCAGGATGTTCATGTAGAGGGGAGTGTTAACACAATAATAATTTAATTTATAGTTAAAAAAAAAAAAAAAATCAAAATTTTAATAATATTTCTATTGCATTTAATTACATACGGATGATTCAATATACAAATAAAAATATGACAAGCATAGCTTGCCCCTTTGCAAATTATGTAATAAAACGTAATATTATAAATTTCAAACTGTCGTCATTCGTTGCGTCATTTTACAAAAATAAATATAGTGATATCTTATTACTGATTTTTAACAAAAGCTAATACATCTTTAAACATACATATTCAAAAGCAACTGAATTAATAAATATCCGGTTCGAAAAACGAAAAGAAGTTTTAATCAAACAAAATGTGAACAGAGTTAACACCATTAATTTTATATTAATAATAACACCATTAATACACAAAGTACATTAAAAGTTGTTCATTTAATTTCATTTGTCTGTTTTATTAAATTTTTTGTTCACAAAACATCTTCTGTTCTACAGCAGACATTCAAACAACTAGTTTTTATAGTTGAAATACACAAGGGTATAGACAAAGCAATTAACATTTGTTTTTAAGCTAAAGCAAATAGCATTGACGTCACGCTTCACCTGTCACATTTAAATTATTTCACCTACAATTGTCATTTACATTTCAGTGTTAATACTTTCTAACACAATATGCAAGGAAAATAATTTTAGTTTTAAATATTTGACAAGTTATTTGTGTTGGGGAAATATTATGACTAGAATTGTTTTTTCTAAATACCTCCTCTTAGAAAAAAAGTGAAAGGATTAATGGGAAATAGTTGTTAATTCTATAAATATAATATTCAAATGCAACATTTGCAAGTTTAAAATGGAAATTTACGCCAAAACTAATAATAATTCTGAGAAGGTAAATTATTCGACTCCTTAATATTCTTTGAAAAGGTTTTTATTCGCTTATTTTTCTTTGAGAATTATACGTTATATGTAGTGCCAGCGATAAATGTATTAGCCCGACACCATTAATGCAATACATTGTTAAATAGATTACATGAACTTGATTGACATTTGAGAATGGATGAATGGAAACGAATTGGATATCTATAATGACATATAACAGCAGACTGTATAGTTTGACTTCCCTAAGAATTAAAACAGAAATTTAGTATCATGCACAATAATACTTCTAACTAACGGTACAGCCGATTTGCTAGACTGATCTCAAACGTCTTAAATTATTTCCCAGTTACGTACTGAAATACCTACCGGAATATATTGTAATAAAGATACCACAATGATCTAACACTTATGTAATTAGTAATAAATATTAATATTAAGATTTATCCAATCAAATATCCATATATGTATTACATAATCAACTCACATTTGAAGTTTTCTTACAGCATACAAAATAATATAATAAATAAGGTATTTATGCAAAAAAAAGCTAATAAATGTATAGGCGTAGCGGATATAAGGATAATTAATATTAATACATCAGGAATATTATTAATTATTTAAGCGACTTATGTATGTTTAACGATATCAAACTTTCCGGACAATTTTAAGAGATATTTTATTTCATAATAATTAAAAGAATTGGAATAGGAAATTCGATCTTTGGCGATATACGAACTTTCACAAAATGTCAGCCCAAAAACTAACCAACTTATCAAACAATTAGATAGTGGCTTTTGTTACCGGCCTTTCGCTCCCTTTCCGAATTTTCGAACTCACTTATTATAACATGATACGATTAACCTTTGAAACCACCAGTTAGGATGGAAATAATGGTGGTTTATAAAAAGCAAAAACAAATTTTAAGTAGTAGTTTATCAAATTGGAAATTTAATTTCTTTTTTATAAATCAATATACTCCACGAAATATCCGGAAAAGAAATAACTTTTTATAATTACTAGCTGGATTCCTGTGCTTCGCTAAGAAGTCTGTCATATTAATAATTATATTTAATCTGGTCTTATATTACTTTGCTTTGTAAGTTTCATCGCACACTTATTACCCCAATTTTGAACCACTTGTCTTTCAATCTTCCCCAAATTTTGCAAATAGAAACAAGTAAGAGTTAGATGAAGAATAAAGAAATTAAAAAAAAAAAATGTTGAAAATAAAACCAGTTTTTAATAATGGAATTTTTATATTAATTTTGATATAAACTTTACTAAGAGAGAATATCTAAAGGCCACTGAGTTTTCTAAATTTTCCCCCTTTCTTCCAATTCCCTCTCCTTAAGAATAAAATAAATTGAATCTATCTCTAATTAGCAATTGTTTTCGGCTTCTAAGGAAATAGTTTTAAAAGTCAGACCCTTCAGGAAAGGGATTTTTCTTCTATTTCCCACCCTCCTTCCCATGTTTTATCGAATTCTTGAGTTGAAATTATAATTATCTTTTATTAATATACACATAGGCATACATCCGAGAAGCCCAATATTTTATTCCTAACTTCAGAAAATCAGTCTGAGCTCAATTCCCTTTATTTTTTACCTTGTCATCATTTCTCCTCTTATAAATAAAATTTCTGAAATTCTCGTCTCGACAGGCAATAGACATTTCGGTTGAACTGCAGTGTACGGTGCCCCTTCTGATAACACGTTATCTCACTGTCGACCTTTTTCGAGACTTAATATATCGATATATCTGGTCCGTTAAACTCTTTTATACTTTGAGTTGGACCTCTACCTGGTTTATATACAGGAGGGTTGTTTTTCTTCAGAAAATGAGCGGAGCACATTTTCTTCAGCGGCTATTGAGTTTCTACATCGCCGTGATTTTTATATTGCCGTGAGTTTTATATTCTCGAGTTGGACCTCTACCTGGTCTATATGCAGGAGGGTTGTTTTTCTTCAGAAAATGAGAAAATGATTATAAAAAATTCTTGGGCAAAAAAAAATTAAGGTTAACATAACAAAATTTAATTCAAACACAAAACTTAAAAAATTCTTGTTTAACGTGTATAATTATGCAAATCACGCATTATTTGGATATATCGAAATATGGCGTCAATAATACAATCGATAGTACCGATTTGCGATATCTAGTTGGGGCACCGTACACTGCAATTCTACCCTGTTATAGTACCCTGTGATAGTTTTTATTTAAATAATAAATTTAATTTCATTATTTGTAATTCCTAACCTCATATATGATGTTATCCTAATAATGCTACAACGTACGACAAAGGCATAGATAATTGATCATGAAACGGTGGTGCATAGATTTCTCACGTTTTTTTAGTCAGAAGCGGATATTATTGCTAATAGATGAAAAAAAAAAAAACGAAATAAAACAGTACACCCTGTTATACACCCTTGTATATACAACCCTATATTTACCTTGCTTACTTGTAGAAATTTATATTGAGAACTATATTTTATGAATATTGAATATTACTTTACACTACTAAACAAATCGCCCAAATCACCTGACTTTAAAAAAGTAATAAAATATTACTACACATAATTATCAATTATTGCAGAAATTCCCTTAAAAAAACTAATAAGCATATAATATATGTATTTTTTATATCACAAACCAAAAAATTGACTTTATTGTGATGATTATTTACATTGTAATTAGAAAATTATCTGCTAATATTCTCATGTTAAAAATATGGATACAGAAATCTGAGCGTTGAGCTCTGAACATTCATTAATAAATGAAGTAAATGAGGGGATTGAAGCATATTATATTTTGCGTGCATGAATTCTTTAGAAGTATTGAATCTTTTTATCTTTTTGTATAAGAACGGAGTATTCTAGAGTTGCGGAGTATTTTCTAGAAATTCAAAATCATAAACTCTGAAAACAAGACTCCTCGTTATATTTCAGCGCTATTCCACATTCGTAAATACAAGGGTGGAGAGAAAAAGAGAGAAGCGAAGCGAACAATCAGCTCTCAACCGATAGGCAAGGGTCGTTACTCTTTAAAATCTTTAGGGGGTAGAAAAGACAAAGAGAAGGAGAAGTGGTGCAAATACAAAGAGTTAACCCGCTTATAGGATGGGTGAGGAGTTGATGAACAAGAGAGGCCCTGGGTATCAAGTCAGGAGGGGTCTTAGAGTGTACTTTATTCAACAAAGGATTAGACACGGACTAAGTCTTGAGATACCCCTCCCTGCCACCTTACCAAGAGCCAACTTAAAGAACAAGCTTTCTCCTCCCCAAGACTTAGCGCAGAGAACCTCACCTCCTCCAACCACCCGAAATTACACTGATATTCTTAGACTATGTTAATGACGAGCTAACTTCAACAGATTCGACTTTCATAAGCACCTGGTAATGTTCCAAGGAATTAACTGTTGAAACTTAAGAATAAACTTCCTTACAGAAACAAAATTTTCAGATTTAATTTTATTTTTCATTCGACGAATAAGAACGAATTTAATTAGTAGGTGCATTGATCCCAGCCTTAAATAAAAAAAAATATAATAGAAATGGTTTTTGTGTGTATGTATTTAGTTTCTAAACAGGAAATCAAACTCTCTCTCCAAACATCACAATGGATCTTTCTTTAGAAATAGTTTAATTGTCACATTTTTCACTGTTTAATTCATCGTAACTTCTGTCTGTCCAAGTTATAATCCGATTGTTGTTATTACCTAATCACTTTTTGACTATGACATCCGGATACAAATAATATTAGTCATAGTCATGGTCGGACGTTTCAGATTGTAAATCATTTTTTTATATTTTTATTGAGTAAGTTAAGGAAATTAAAGATAATTTAAAAAGCGTAACAAGTAACAACAACAATAACTAATTGTAGCAGTAGCATCAGTAAAAATCAAGACTTTCGTATTTAACAAGACATTTATTTTAATGAAATTTTGTAGACATTCACAGAAAATAAAACTACAAAAATCATGGTAGCAAATATTTTTAATCAGATCATTTTCAGTCAATTTAGTCAATTCATTATTTATATGATAAAATTACATTCTATTCATTATCATTACAATAATGATAATCAACTAAAGTGACTAAAAAAAAAAATTACCACTATCGTTGCACCATCTACCTAACTTTTGCTTTTGTTAGTTTTATTCAATACTAACTAAATGCTTAACCAAGAGAACAAAACCAATATAAAGCAGTTCATTTTTGAAATTTAATAAAGAAGAACATTTTTAAAATTAAGAGCTTTGTTAATAAAACTAGCATCTAAAATTTGGTTATAAAAACTAAAAACAAAGGTTATTGCCAGAAAAGTAATAAAGAAGAGAGCGTAAAGTTCAAATACCACATTTAATTACCATTTCCTTGAGATTTTCTTTATCTAGAATCTGGAGCATTGAAGTTTGCCGAGTTATAGCTTAGTTTAAAAACAGGAGAGTTAGCTACAAGGATCAAGGAATAAACCTTTTAGAAACTTTACATCTCAAACACGAGTACCACACTCCCTCCCCTTAAACTTTATCACAAACTGTTTTTAAATAAAACTATAAAAAAATCAATTTCTCAAAGTAAGAAACAATTTTCTTTTTAGCCTGGAAACTTCCATAAGTAAAATTGCGATCGAATCAAGTTCGGTTTTTATAGAGACAAAGATAGAGAACCTTTTGTATCCCTGAATTTAAGTGTTCTTATAAATAATAGTTAATCGACTAAAAAAGAAAACAAAATTTACAAATAAACCCTTGTCCAATGCACACTATAGTATAGAATAAATAAACAAAAAACTGTAGAGATATAAACTAAGTAAATCTAAATTAAAATTATTCGACTGATCAAGTGTGTGGATCCTTAAAGAGTAAGAGGAAGAAGAATATCGCTACTTCATAATATATCTAATCTAGCGATGATTCTGCTTAACCAGCCATTTTCGAGCCCTAAAAATATTTTTTTTTTTTTTTAGTTTTAGACACGAAAATGGCTGGTTAAACAGAAACGTTGTCAGATTAGATATACAATAAGTAGTGTTATTCTCCTTCCTTATACCCTTTAAGGATGCACATACTTGATCAGACAATAACTTCAGGGTACACCAAGCATTATAACACTATAAAATTATTGTTTATGCTTAAAATAAGTTAGAAGGTTAGGTATTAAACTTTAGCTAATTTTAAAGTTCAATCTAAAATTAACCTTTTGCAGTAAAAAGTTACTAGAGAGGTAATTATTTCCAGTTTTTGGCAAAGGCTTACGGTATTTGATCTTTTTTAAAAAAAATACCAAGGCCTATTCTAAATTTAAAGAATTGTTTATGCTTAAAATAAGTTAGAAGGTTAGGTATTAAACTTTAGCTAATTTTAAAGTTCAATCTAAAATTAACCTTTTGCAGTAAAAAGTTACTAGAGAGGTAATTATTTCCAGTTTTTGGCAAAGGCTTACGGTATTTGATCTTTTTTAAAAAAAATACCAAGGCATATTCTAAATTTTAAGAGGATTGTTTTAAATAAATATTTAAGGAATAAAAAAAGAAGGAACGAAAACGGTTCTGACGATTATGATAAAAAAAATTCTAAAATGTTCGATTAATAAAAATCTAAGGTATTTAACCGGGAAAAATCTTGTTTCCAATGTGTTGATCAAAATAAATTTAATTGAAAGGCGAGAAGTCGGGTTCGATTCCCAGCCTGAAGAATGCTAAGTTATAAATAAATTTAATTATTGAAAACCCCGAAAGAACTAAAAAAATGAAAAACACTCAAAGAAGAAATTATGTATACATGAGAAAGTGTAGTAAGTGTTGTGTTGTGTAGCGGACAGAGTAATTTTTCCTCAATTTTAGTCATTAATGAAATTAAAATATAAAGAATTTTTACATTGCAATACCTTAAAAATCTATAAAACATGTAAAAAATGACTACTTAAATGAGTTACATTACAATTTAGTTATATAGACCTAAAATAGGGAACAAGCTATAAATAATAGATCATTGATAATGAGACAATTTATGCGAGTTGTAGCTATTTGGATATTAATATAATAGATAAATCAATATAAGACAAACAAATAATAAAGAGATAATAAGACAAACCTCAATAATAAAATGTTTATCCGCCCAGTGTTTCATATGAGGTGCAATGGTTTCTTTATGGCTTATAACACCGTAGCCTTTTGTAAGCGACGAACCATTCCAATGGCCTACTGCAGGCCTTCCGTAGCCACCCATTTAGGACACTTCACTTAAAGTCTTAAACACGATCTTGGATTATAAAATAAACACTTACGGATAACATTCAAATACATATTGCAATTCACTTTGCTATAAACTAAAAAAAAAAAACCCATATCGAATCTAATTTTATATTGCATATAACATTTTTATAGAAATCTTCGAAAAGTTATACAATTAAAATGGCGAGCATGTTTTCAAAAATTATAACTAAATTTCTTTCTGAATGTCAACTTTTATTTGTGCTAAAATCTAATTTGAAGTTTACTCTTTGATTTATATTCATATAAGTTGGGCAAAGTAACAAAAAAATTGAAGTCCATTTCCATTGATACTGATCAATTTTAGTAAGTTCCTGAAAAAAAGTTGGACAAAACATCTTTATATTACTTGTTAGCCCTAATAAACTTTTAATAAAGACAACGATTATTATTTTCATTTTTAAGGTCCTTAAGCAAAAACGACGACCCTAACATATTTCTTGTCTGTATGCCTGTCTGTAACGCACTTGATCACCTAAACCCAATACAAAAATTGTAGAATTTACAGTTATGTTATTTATAATAACCCAAACAGAAGAACGACCCTAAAACATCATCCCTGAAAAACTAAGGTTTCAAGTTTAAAGGGTTGTTTTGTTAAATGCATCATGTAGGAGTGTTAAATGAAAGAGGAGGCCGACGAGAGTACAAATTTATATATGGTTTAATTTTTTGTACTAATCCCCCCCCCCCTTAATAAATCAACGAAATCACCCTTCTTGTAAAAAAAGACGTTTTTAAGACATTTTCATACTTTGCATATCTAATGACAAAAAATCCCCCCCCCCCTTCACCGAAAATATTATATACTCATTATCCCATGAACGGATTAGGCTAGAGACTTCGGAAAAGTTTCATTGCGTTTGGATAATTAAAGTATGCATAATGGAGTTTGTTTCACATGTTTTAAAAGTTATGGCTAAATGAAATTTTAAATGGCCACAATTTTAATAAAACTGGACCGATAATGCTGGTTAACAAACTCGTCCTAATTTTAAATGGCCACCATTTTAATAAAACTGGACCGATAATGCTGGTTAACAAACTCGTCCTAATTTTAAATGGCCACCATTTTAATAAAACTGGACCGATAATGCTGGTTAACAAACTCGTCCTAATTTTAAATGGCCACCATTTTAATAAAACTG
>KZ651345.1:1124291-1146243 GCA_001010745.2 Gerris buenoi
CCCCCCCCCTCCTCCCCCTTACTAATTTTGAAGTGGGGTATCAAATGAAAGGTATTGAAGAGTAGATTACAAATATATATACCACTTAGGGTTAGTGTTTCATTTTCGGCGCCATTTTGTTAAGAAACATCGAAATTTTTCGTCCCCCCCCCTCCTCAACCTTACTAATTTTGTTTCACAAAACCAACGAAACCCTTTCCTGAGAATTCACGCCTTACCAATTTATTTATTTAATATTTTTATACGACTAATAACACATCTGAATGTTAAAGAGTAGGCTCAAAATCTTTCAATTTAATCCCTCATTCGTTCCTTTGTCTTTTTACTTCAAAAAATATATATTTGTAGTGTGAAATCAAACAGTGTAAAGTGTAACTTAAGTTTATAATTACATACCTACCAGTATTTTTTCATTTTTTCATACCAAAAATGCACATTATAATTTAAATTACATGATATTCGTTTAATACTGACTGAGCTATAACCGTATTAAATTTACACTAAATATTTAACGATTCCTTAGACAAGAAATTTTCATACATTTCAACTTTCTTAACAAATTATACTTAGTAATTTATTTTATTATATACATACTTAGTATTTTATTTAGAAATAATATATACTTAGCCATTTATTTTGTAATAATATATGTACTTAGTATGTTATTTTTTATGATATACTAAGTAATAATTGCGTTATTTAGAGTAATACATTTAATGTAATATGTACTAATAAAACATACTTTAAAATTCAGAGACAACATTTATTCTTTTGCGATATTTCACCGCCTTTAAAAAAGTAGGTTTTATTGCATCGAAGATTTATTATACATTTTCATTTTATTCAAAATTATTCTAGATTTAATTATAACAAACACATTTTCACAATGTAATAGAGTTCCGACCTTCGTAGGAACAGAGACTGCCTACAGAACATAATTGGAAAGAATAATTTAATTTAAAAATAAGAAAAAATTTAAAAAGAAGAAAAAAACATTTTACAATTAAATTACTCCATCTTCTAAGCAGCCTTTTATTCTTAATTACATTGCAAACTAATTTCTTTTAATTATTCAAGGCTCACATTAATATTCTTTAAAGATAATTTAGTTTGATAAAAACGACTGTTTTATTTCTTTCATTAAGCTTTATTAACTAATTTTTTTTTGTAATATAACTTTCTTAATATTTATTTAAAACGATTTTACAAAAAATACCATCATCACGATAAAATAAAAAAAAACTACATCAACATCCGTAGCTTATCTCTCTGAAATTTATATAATGAAAATAATAATAATAATAAAAAAAAATAAACAACAGCAAGAGAATGAGCAAGGATTAATCTTTTGATATTACTTTATTTTTTAACGCCTTGTCACTAGTTGCTTGTGTGAACCCGCAACACAAACAAGACATGCCTAAAAAGCATACTCACTTACATCAATTACATAAGAGTTTGTTGCATTTTCAATTTCGGTTCGGTAATTTAAATCTATTCAATTGGCAACTGCATCGGTTTTCACTTTAAAAAAAAAAATTGAAAAATTCTTCGTAATAATGCATAACAATAAGAGCCTCAAAATATATATAGGGTGTTTCATAAACATGGACGAAAGTAATTTAATCGAAATTTTATTAGCCAGTAATGTTTTTGTAAAACAAATACATCAATTGATAGGAAATAAATTCAAATTTAAGTATAAAAGACGATATCGGGCATATGATCACCACACAGACAGACATAAACTCTCTCCAAGAAATTGTTCAACACTCGCCCTCACATATCCTGATCGATTTAGGTAATTTTGTCGCGAATTTCTTCTTTAAGTTCCACCTTTAAGTTCGAGCCTTTATGTGTCCCCATTGGAAGAAGTCCAGCACTTTCTTAAAAAAAGTGCACAGAACACCCGAATTCCTGCGCTCGTCGGCGGACAGACTTTGCGGGACTTATGAGAGTGTTGTTGGAAACAGCCTCTTGGTTGAAAAGGGACTACCAAACAACGTTGGTCGACAGTTAGGCACGCCGTGGTTACGCTTCAAAACTAAACTAAACAATTCTCTCTGAAACTTAACTCTGAATGATAAAAATGATAAGTTTCAATGCTACTAACTTAACAGAAAAAAATGACCCGCATTTAAAATTCGTCCATGTTTATGAAACACCCTATACATGAAGAAGCGTTAAGACCCTTAGTTTATACTTAGTAAATAGTAAATGCAAAGTTTAGGTTCGGTAAGTTAATCTGAATTGTTTGCAACATAATCCATTTAGTCATAAAATAGTTGTATTCTGATTAAAAATTGAATTAATCCACTATAAAATTTGGATACCAATTAATTTATATAAAAAAAAGGAAAATTACAAATAGAAATAGCCAATGACAAAGGGACAGTTTCAAATTTGTCATACTTCGATGACTTATCTTTCGTTTTAGCAAAGATGTTTCAGTATATATGTATATATGGATATAATCAGTCCATATTAAATTGTCTTGATCTCATGAGGCGTCTCCAAGATTCTTTACTGGGATTTGGAACGGTCAAATTAATGTGTAATTAAGTGTAAGATGAAAGCTTTAACTCGAAGACAAGTCAAAAGGAGTAAAGATACTAGAAGGGTAGCCGAGAAATTGGCTCCAATCCCAGATATATCCGATTTACTCGGTCCTAAGGGTCGTGAGAGCCGTAGGGAGTGTATTTCCTTTCCATTTTCCAGATGGCAGTGTAGTCTAGCAGAATTCATGGGCTGAAGCCAACAATCCTAAGGGTTATAAAACATTATACCCTTCTAACCTTAGCGAATCTAACCTTTAAATCCGTGCCAAATGCCTAATCCAAACCACTTAACACCATGTGTTTAAAACTCTTAACACATTAACCACCAGATTCATGTCACGGTTTGCCACTTTTACCTTCCGTTTACACCAAAAGTAAGACCCTCATTAAAGCGTATTTGAATACGCTTTTAACACCTTAATGCATAGCCAAAAATAAGGATAGCCTAACCTAATCTATTCGGATATGCGTTCAGATATAATTGAAAAATTATAAAACTACACTATTCTTAAAATTAGTATTGTTTTTTGACAGCGCGGGAAAATAGAGAAGGAGCCAATGAGAGCGTTGGATTTTGAATTTTAGAAGGTCGGGCCAACTAGGCAAATAAAAATGTCTCTAGTGGAGGGACGCCGACCTAAGGGTAACCGTTCCAAGAGACTTTATAACCTCCACGCCACCGCTTGAATTCACTTTTACATATTATTCACTTTTTATGTTATTTAAATATAATTCTAATACACTAAATATTATACTGGTTTTTGAATTTTGTTTGTAACTACCCGTCATTTCAATTTGTTAAGTTATTCTGACAAAGTAAGACTTAGACAGAAAATTAATCAACTCAGTAATCGTTATCGTTTTCCATGTTATATAACAATAATAGAGTTTATTGTTTATTTACCGAAAAATAATAACTACTTCTTTCACACTGTACTCAAATATTGATAGATTAAAATGTAAACTTCAACTGAATTAACAAAGGTTCTTAAACTTTCTTTCATTACAATTCAACATCTGTCAGGTAAATTAATTCTTCGTCTAAGTAGTTTTAAGCCTACACTTTTCATAACTTTTCATTACCGACATTAAATTTCTTGATTCTATAAAGGAAATTAACTCTTTCATTAAATTTCAAAACATATTCGTAAATAAGAAGTGAAAATCCAAGTGGCAAAATCAGGAAAAAGATCGCGATTTGTTGAACTAGTAAAATAACCTTCTTTTGTTGACAAACAAATTATGCATTTCCCTCTCTCCCACAGGCCTGGTGGCCTGTGGGATTTTATTTCTTCCCTCACATAGGTTGGCCAATCTGAGTGTCAAAAAACAATACTAATTTTAAGAATAGTGTAATTAGCATTAGTTAAATATTCGGAATCTTTTGAAGTACCTAATGTATATACATATTTATATAAAATTAAAGTTTCGTCTGTACATAAATTGAACAGAATTGAAAATTTGAAGGATACATTTTCATTTCATACATTCCGAAAACCGAATCCGGCCTTAAATTTTTTTGTGAATGTGTGACTGTCACCACCATTCCGACTTTATAGGCGCAAGGAGTGGCTAATCGGAATCGATTATTTTTATTTTTTTTCAGAGGTGAGTGCAATCATGTTGGGCAATTTGTAGGCTTGGTTTCATCGAAAAATATTAAGTAGAACCAAGTTAGGTTGACCCACCATAACCAAAACCCATAGATTCTCTAATCAAAATGATTGGGTACATTAATAAATACGAATAATGAAGGCTAGTTATAAAGAAATAACATTATACACGAAGAGTTAATCACAGATTTCCATGCAACAACGAATTATCACATTGAAAATGATAATTTTGTGAAACAAATTTAAAGCATTCTTTAGTACGCTTAAATTTTTTTCCTAGAAAAGAAAAGAGAAATTGTACTTAAACATCATTTATAAGAAGTTACAAAGGTAGAAGGCTGAATAATTTATTTGGTATTACTAAATAATAATTGATTGCATTTAGACCTTATCCTTATGAATGGATAATACCATTAGGAAAGTAAAATGAGTGCAAGTTTTACCCTGAGAAATTTTGTTTTTAAATATTAAATTGATTGTTTAAATAATTTCTATTAAATAAGTGTTTTCTCCATAAATTCAGAGGTAAATTATGTTAAAATTATATTGAACGTTTTACATCTATAATTTATACTTGAAATATTAATCATACCTAGACAACAGAGAAATAGGTTTCAATATCATTAAACTTTCCTAATTAAGGTTCAGAAGACTTCACACTATATTTTGAAGCTGAGGTAAGAACATTCGTTTCTCCCAACTTTCTCATATGTTTAAGATGATTTATCCGAGTAGGAAACCGACGCTCAATATTTCATGTTAGTGATAGGGTAACAATATTAAAAAATCAATATAATATGATGAAGTCGAGTTAAAATTTAATAATAGCAATTATAAGTTGTATAAAGATGAGAATCTTACTCATAGACATCTCTCGGTAACTTTATTCAGCAAAGCTTTGTTAGTAAAAAACCAATTATTATACAATAATTAATTTAAAGTTAATAATTAACTTAAAGTTTCAATATTGCAAAGACAATCGATCATATCAAATGAGTTGCTGTTAGACATAAAACAAAGTAAGCATATTTAATGATAAGATGTTTGCTAGGTTTATAAAATGTTAAAATAATATAATAACCAGAAATTAAAATATTATAAGCAAATCATAATTGTTAGTACTGTTGCTGATTTTTTTTTTTTTTTTTTTTTTTACAATATATTACCTAGTAAATTACTAATTAAATTTTCAAAATAGAAGAACTAGACTTTGCAATAAAAATATTTATGATAACGGCAAATAAGTTATTTTTGTATTAGCAATTTATATTGTCAAAAATAATCAATAACTCCACTCAGCCTTTCTCTTGTAAGAGTTTGCAACAATATTACATCCTCAAGTTCAACATTTCGATAACGACAGAAAGACAAACGAACTTTGAAAAACGGAATCGTAAAGAACGTGTCGAATCGTAAAGGATCATTAGCCGTAGTCGAGTCTCCCCCAAGCCAGCAAGGTCTTATTACCCTATAAATACAAGCGATTAATCATTTTACAAACAGACAACCCCACACGATGCTAATAAAAAGTAAAAGAAACACAAGTTTTATTTTATTTCATTAATATCATTATACATTTATTTGAAATGTGCTAAAGAGACAACAACCTAATTAATGTTAGTACGATACTGACAAAATAATTTGTATTAAAATAGCTTCAAGTAGTATAGTAATCAAGACTGTATTCTTCAAACATTTTTAATTATAATATCATCTACTAGACACTCTATACAATAACATGGGTAAAAATGTTGTTAACGAACTGCAGTTAAAGGGTAATAATTCTTGAATAAAATTCTTAAATTATTGCAAAAGCGAGGCTTTGTTATTTTTGTTATATTTTTAATTACCCCCCTCTTGTAAAGTTACTTTATTATAAAGCGATTTTCCGGTTTTCATTGATAGACTAAATAATATATCAACTATTCTTGAGTGTACAGCATGGACATAAGTCGAATATCTCATTAAACATCAATTGAGAAGAATATTTAAAAATATATGTGAGGATTGTACATATAAATTATTTAGGGCGGTTACTGGGTCAGAGCCAGGAGGTATGTAGTTAATAGTTAATGCAGTGTACACAAGAGCCCCGAGTACCGGTTAATGGACTGAGAGGACGCCGTAGTTCCGGTCCCTGGGCCAGTGTACTTCCGCCGGAAGTTAACTGCCGTTCAACAAAAATAAATACAGAGAAATACGTTATACAACTACACCAACTGACAAGGGCAAATATAAAAACCAACTTTTTTATGTTTTTACCAATAAAACGAGTATATTATGCAGAAAAAATCAAAAGGATAATTCTGATCAACAAAAGAAGAAGACAGATTCTTTTTTACATTTATATGAAACAGGAAATAATCAGGAATCAACTAAATCATACCATATCGGCAACAATTTCATCTGATTCAAGTGTTTCCTGCATAAAGCGCGTCCCCACAACTAATGTATTAAGCACACAAAATTAAACATTTTCATAACAACCAATGATATTTGACCCCTCAAACATTATTCGCAATTATGAAACCTTGTTTTCCACTCGCTTTGTCCCTTTTTCCCCAAACCTAGTGAATGGCTGAACTGCCTGTGGAAACCATTAGACCGTAGAGTTAGGGGTCACGATAAGGGAGTGACCACACATATCCTATGGTATTTTCCATTGTGCCAGCTTAACAACCCGTTAGTCTATTCGAGGTAAAGGCCAACGATCCAGTTTTCCAGCATTTTAGGTCATTCAAACAAAACATAACATTACTAAAGGACTGCAAGTACATATATTTATCCTATCATAAGATATGGTAGCAGCATCCTACGAATACACTACACATGATATTTATAAATAATTAGAATAAATAAAAAGAATCGTTTTTAAAAATGGACTATTCATTGGTGCATAGTGAATGTAAGGGTATGGCTATAACGAATAATTATGAATAAAAAAAACAACCTAAAACTACATTTTATTTTATTTGTTTTTTTTGCACACACACACAATTTTATGATTATCATCATAAAATTGTAAATATATCATAAAATTGTAAATATATCATAAAATTGTAAATATTCATTATCAGTAACAATAAAATATGTAAATTAGCATTCATGGGGTCAATGGGTGTTAAATCCTTTTACGAGAGAAGAATTAATAATTAAAATAATTATTAATAATACAATATATTAATAGAAGGGGGTATTAAAAAATAATAATATTGTATTATTATTAATAAAAGTGGATATTAACAAATAAGCATAAAAGGTAGTAAGTCAAAAATTGTAAAATAAGTTATCTGCATCATGGTAATCAATCGAGTTTTAGCTCTAACGCAAAATTTGCTTACATTTTTCAAGCGTTCGATTCATTTGACGAATTCTAATGCATCTACAGGTGCTAATGCTAATAATCTTAACTATTTACTTCCTCTAGAAATAAAATAAAATGAAGTTGTTAATAAATTAAACAAACATTAGAAAGAAAAAGGAAAAAGCTTAATTCTTTAGTAATAGATTAATTCTCTTACATTTATTCTTAGTAAATATTTTGTGAAAGTTAAGTTATTTAAGATATCAAATACCTAGAACATTTTGAAACTTGTTTTTAAATACCTAACGATAAAATTTGCCACTATCTCTTGAAGAAAGATGAAGTCCAAAGTCTATGTTAAAATTAAAAAGTTAAGGGCAACTAAAATTATACTAATAAAAGGAAAATTTAATGAAAAATGAAAAAATAAAGCGATTAATACCTTAAACGTATACACACACACACACATAGTATACGTAGTAAGTATATAAGTGTGTATGTCTAGAATGTAGGTAGATTAATTTCTAAAGTTTGTATGATGAATATCACAAAAGCCATTTTTAAAAAAGAACATGATTTAAAACAATAGGTTTTAAAAAGTAGCTTATTGTTTGTAAGAGTCAATAGCAAGTAGTGAATTGTTACTTCATGTTGTCTATTATATTTGTTTCAACTATTGTATTTTCCCTTTTTATATATTTTTTTTAATACTTCAAATAAAAATAATGTTTGTCAATATGTATGAAATTGAATGTTGTTGTGTAGAGACGCAGTGGAAGCAATACGGGTATTTTTTTAAACAAGAATTAGTATAAATATTTCAAGGAGTAGGATATAGATATAGATAGCTGTATATCAAATCCAGATGAACCTTTTGCTTAGTTTGCGATTTCTATTAAGTGAGAGGGTTTTCTCTCTGTCTACCTGGAGGCCCGGCAGTGTAAATAACTCATTGGATCACCTCGGCTTCCATCAACTGACTCGTTGGATAAATTATATTCTTGAGGATATCTACCAGAGTACCTTGAGGGATCTACCATGAGTATTCATTTACAACAAAATATACATCGCCACTAAAGTACGAATTAAACTATTAATGCACTAACCAGCTGTGATACAGCAGGCTTTGATAAGAAAAACGCTCAAAACGCAAACAAGCGAAAACAAAAAACAAAAAATGTATTAAGCAAAACGAATATTAATAATATGATTTATGTTTAAAATAGTCGTTGATGTAAAAGAAATTTGTATAGTGCAAATATATTAGAGTACAGATAATAATGCACAAATGAGAATAGCATAAAATCATTAATGTATTGTTTTATGAGTAATTTTCAGCAAAAAGTAAATAAGCAAAAACAATTATATTAAGAAATGAAGTATCATCAACAATAATTTAATTCTATATTTAAATAAAAACAAACATTTTTTAGTTATTCAAGTATGTAATTTAAATACAGGGTACTAAATATGAATCAGCCTTTGTTCTGTTTCATTGTAATTGATATTTTTTTTAAATAGTCTGCCAATTAGAGTGGCATATAGCTTCCTCGCTAATTCTAATACTTAAATTATTTCATGCTTTAACAACCTATTATTGCCCAATTTATTTAATTTTCTTTCCGTTTTACAAATCTGTCGAAATTGTATTGATTTTACATCCGCGATCTTACGAAAGGTAACGGAAGCTATGTGACCGTTCTGAAGATCGAAAATTATTTACGACTCTGATTTCAAATATTCTAATACCTTCTTAGACCGTCTCAGACATCATAATCATTTTTGGTTCCGTGACTGTCCGTCTGCCGCTCAATTTTTGTAAAACAACATACCTTAAAAACTACTTGCTTGATTTTGATGGAATTTGGATGGTAGGTCATGATTAGCTCATTTTTCCCCATACAAGTTTTAACCTTCTGCGCCTATTTTCATCTTTTCAACATATTTTCAACATATTACAACGATCACATAAGCAAAAATACATACATTTATTTACACCTATAACTAGAAGCGAATTTATACAATCTGCTGGTTACTTGCGACAAACCATCAAGATATTAGTGTAAATAAAAAAAAAAAAAAAAAAAAAAAAAAAAAAAAAAAAAAAAAAAAAAAAAAAAAAAANTTTATGGGACCGAAAATGGGCTAATTATGACCCACCATCCAAATTTCAAACGACTAAAAAAAAAAAAAGCAAACGACTAATTATTAAGATATGTTGGTTCACAAAAATTGAGCGACCGACAGATCGACTGACCAACATGGAATCAAAATGATTCATTAAGTCGGAAATAGGTGTCTTTATTGGAATTTTTTAAATTGGAGACAAAAAAAGGTTTGTTTTCCAGAATGATCACATAGCTTCCATTAGTATAAGCTCAGAAGCAAAAATACATATACATATTTATCTTGATATTTAAAGCATTTAAGTGTACATGTACGGGCTAATATACTTACTTGAATTTTATTTTATTCCATTTAAATACCAACATATTATAAATTTAGAATACATTATGGCTTATCTACTTTGCGATACACGGGGAGTATTGCAATAAAAATATGCGTATAAAAAGTTTCCGAGAGTAGTCTCAGTCAGATTTTTGTCTCTAGTTATCAGAAATTCTATTTTGAGAAGGGAATTAATTTAATTTTAGATTAAAAACAATATTTCATTGATAGTCCAACACGCTTGATATTTTTAAAGAAAAATCTTATCCCTTACCAAAAATAATTAAATTATAATTGAATTTTTCCCCTAGAGTTTAGAGGGAATTTTCGTCCTACACAACATGGGACAGTACCTTCTAAAAGAAAAAAAGTCAATTAAAAAAGGTAAAAAATAATAAAGATAAAAGTGAAAGAAAAAGAGAGGACATTGTTGCATAAATTAACTCTGCAAAACAGAACCAAAAATTGTTTTACTTCAGAAACAAACTCTTTTCTTAACTGTACAGAAACAACCGGAAAAAAGTTTTACCATACAAACTTTTATACTTATCTAACTGATATATAAATATATATTTAAAAAAAAGAAACAATAAATAAAATGCTCAAAAATAAAATAATAGTTCTGAGTATAGAAACACGCATTCGTCATATATAATGTAAATTTATATAAAACTGGGTTTATCCGAATTAAAGTTTTGTGTCGCCTCTAGCACTTATAAATAATCTTAATATTAATAATAAAATAATAAGAAAAAAGTGAACATATTATTGTTTATTTATTATTACTTTAAGAGCTTTTACTTAGTAACGCCACATAAGTCTTAGATTGCTATTACTTCATTATAAATACTTTTACGTATTAAAATTGACCATATTTATTTATCCTCTTGATAATAAGAAGAATGCTTTTAGAAAATTTTAAAGTAATACTTAATGAGAGACCCAACTGGGTGAATAACCTAAAAAAGGAAATTAATGGTGAGTTTCGAACTAATAGTTTGGCTCTATGGATAATTTATACAAAAATGTTTAAAATTAAATTAAAAGTTCATTTATAAGATCTTTGTTTAGGGTGCCTAAGCCTCATTAGTGATATTAAAATAAAATAATACATACTACGGGGCTCTGCCCCTACTCACTTCGCTCAGGATCCCCCAAAAGCGGCTGCCGCCTAGTATAGAGTAATAGAATTATTTTGTCTATTTACTATGAGAAACGAGGACCGTTTTAAAAGTTTAAGTCCGCTGTCCGCTTTAATAGTTTTTGCACTTAATTAAAATAAAGATGTTACTTTCGGAGGTATATTATTAAAAGTATGATAATAATTAGAGTTTATTTATCCAATATAAATATAAAGCCAAAGGTTTGAAATTAAATTTGTGTAACGAAGTTGTGTAACGGAAGTCGTTATTATATCTATTTAAAGACCAGCAAATCAAAACAAACATTTATTTTTATTGGAATAAATGTGGTTGCCTTAGTGTAGCAATAACAAATCATTTCGAAGTAGGTCTGTTTCGTCGGGACACTACTCGATTATATAAATGATAATATATAAACATTGTTTTCATTTCTTTTTCCAATTAAATTTCCTATAACCATTTCTTAATCCTGAAATAATAAATTCGTCAAAAAATTCAAAGAGAGCAATATATTCAAAAACTTAAGTTTCACTTCTAATGCGTGAGAGCCTCACACATATTTTTTTTATTTGTTACCAACAATAATGGTATGTTTTGATTGGATGGAGTTCAAAAAAATATAATAATTTATCTAAATGGTGACCGATAATTTTATCAAAACTAAACGTTCTAATTATTAGCATTACATTTTTTATTTGCTCTAATAAAATTATAGGTTTGTTTTGATTTGTTGATCTTCAAATAGATCTAATAACTTATCAAAATAGTAGCCGACAATTTTATTATATTTTTGATTTGTTTTGTATTGAAAGCTGTCACTTTTTGATTAAGGCATGTAAACAAACAATGCGCTTTCTTTATTACACTGAGCCAACTGTCCCTTGTTTTTGTTTATTGCCTCGGGAATGACATCACAGTTAACAGTTCCACATGTTATTCCGCTCAACACCATCTATTTACTACGAGAACCTCCCCTTTCTCACCCCGAGAACCTCCCCCTAACCCCTCTTATCTCCTATCGCACTCTAACAAACAGTTAAGTATATATCACTCTCACTGAACTTGTTTGTTTACAAAACTTTGGAAGTGAAACTTCTTTGGCGGCGGTAGAGTGAATTTTTTCATATAGGGACATCGTGTAACGAAGTTTGCGATTCGAGACTCGTCCAAGATTCCAACATTTTTAAAGATTAATTGTAATGAAATTTGTGTGACGGAAGTAATGACACGGAAGTTGTGTTTCGAGACTAATCCTGGTGAAAGATTTATCTGTAAAAAATCTTTCACTCAGGCGAGATGCGAACCACTGACCTCCAGATCATGAAACAAACGCGCTATCCACTGCCCCAATTACATTGCCAATTAGAGGGAACACAAAATTGGTATATAAGCGTAATATTAGCGATGTATTATAATTAGATTATTTTTTGGGTTCACGGCAACGGCTTAATTGTATCCTTACAAAAAAGTAAAACTAATTAAATTAATTTAAGTTATTATATCTATTAAAAGAACGCAAATCAAAATCAAAACAAATATTTATTTTTATTGGAATAAATGTGGTTTCCATACTGAAGTTTTTGTTGGAATCAATGTGGTTGCCTTACCGTTGCAATAACGAATCATTTCGAAATGCGTCGGCGTCAGTTGCTAACCTGGATGGGGGGGCCTCGAAAGGTATTTAGGTATTGTATATATTATATTTGGAGATTTTAAGGGGGCCGTAGTTACCAAAAGGTTAAGAACCACTAGTATAAATGATAATGTATACACATATATAAACATTGCTTTAATTATTTTTCCATATAGTGACATCGTGTAACGAAGTTTAATTTTTATTGGAATAAATGTGGTTGCCTTAGCTTAGTATTTATTTATTTATTTTTTTTTTCAATTAAATTTCCCATAACCATTTCTTAATCCTGAAATAATAAATTCGTCAAAAAAATGAAAGAGAGCAATGCATTATGCATTCTAGAACTTAAGTTTCACTTCTAATGCGTGAGAGCCTCACACATATTTTTTTATTTTTAATAATATAGATAGACATTATCAAATAATTTGTTGGTTTATAAACGCATAAGTGGTCTATAAGACAATATGAAAAGCCTTACTTGTTATATGGAAGTAATATGTATAGTTCCGGATAATGAAAAACGAACTACTTGATTAAAGAACACAAAAAATTTGTATTTTCAAGGATGTAAGTGAGGAAAAAACGTTTCTTTTTCTTTTTTTCAGGTTTTATCGCTGGTCTTCTTTATTGATTTTGAAACGTTGAAGCAAGTATGGGGAGGCTCACGTCTTGAGCAGGAAATACATATAGGAAAGGAGGTAGCAAAGACTTAAGTTCACGAGGATAAGAACATCCAACAAGGGGAAAAAAGAAGAAAAAAAAATCATACACCACTAAAGAGGGAAGATGTCTGAACACGTATAAACTAAGCCGTGCATGTCTGCGTATGTTTGACTTTTATTATGCATGAAGATGGAATAGGGGGGTTAACTCCTTGCAAGCAAGTAGGGGTTTTTTCCCCTAACATCTTCTATATTCCAAAGAAACCGAGGGAAAAAGATGAGTGAAACGCCTTATAAAAGAGAAGGTAGACTAAACCTGTTTTTCATAAGTGCAAACGGGGTTGTATAACACTATCATACTAAGAATAATTATAATTGAAAAACATCTTGCAAATAATAATGAAAGACAATATGTAAAGAAAAATTCTAATAAAAATACTAATACTAATGTAAGCCACCTTTTTTGGAAAATCATTTCAAACTTAGCTTGAAGCTAAAAGACCTTCAATCTAAATAAATTTGGAACTTTTTTAAAGACAAACAGGATTTTGCATATATGTGTGTATCATGTAAATTATAAGATAAATAGTTGCAATCATTTAAGTGAATGAGAGTGGGAAAATATATATTGTATAATAAACTTAAAAAGAGAGAGACAACCCAATCATAATGGCAGTAAAAAAAAAAAAATCCTTTTAGTGTATAATTTTTTCTTTCTTTATGAAATGAGAATGAAATTCCTACTTTCATGGAGGGTTGGTATTATTTTCCATGAGTTCAAATTACTTTATTATAAAGCAAGGATGCTTTAAAAAATGAAGCATTACTGGTCTGACAGCAGGGGACTATTAAGCTAAGATCGTTGAGCCCTATACTCGTAAATATGGAACTAAACAAGAAGCTACAGTTTATAAAATTAAATAATCTGTTCCATTTTTCATACACGATTACACGATACCCAAGTAAATGCGAAATTTGTGTGACGGAAGTAATGACACGGAAGTTGTGTTTCGAGACTAATCCTGGTGAAAGATTTATCTGTAAAAAATCTTTCACTCAGGCGAGATGCGAACCACTGACCTCCAGAACATGAAAGAAACGCGCTATCCACTGCTCCAAATACATTGCCAATTAGAAGGAACACAAAATTGGTTTATAAGCGTAATATTAGCGATGTATTATAATTATTAGACTATTTGTAATTAGATTATTCTTTGGGTTCATGGCAACGGCTTAATTGTATACTTACAAAAAAAAGTAAAACTAATTTAATTGATTTAAGTTATTATATCTATTAAAAGAACACAAATCAAAACAAATATTTATTTTTATTGGAATAAATGTGGTTGCCATTTCGAAGTTTTTGTTGGAATAAATGTGGTTGCCTTACCGTTGCAATAACGAATCATTTCGAAATGCGTCGTCGTCAGTTCACAACCGGGGGGGCCTCGAAAGGTATTTAGGTTGTGTATATATTATATTTGGAGATTATAAGGGGGCCGTAGTTACCAAAAGGTTAAGAACCACTAGTATAAATGATAATATATACACATATTATAAACATTGCTTTAATTATTTTTTCATATAGTGACATCGTGTAACGAAGTTTAATTTTTATTGGAATAAATGTGGTTGCCTTAGNTGAGCCCTATACTCGTAAATATGGAACTAAACAAGAAGCTACAGTTTATAAAATTAAATAATCTGTTCCATTTTTCATACACGATACCCAAGTAAATGCCTTTCAACAATAAATATGTACATTATTATATTAATTCACAAACACTTAAAGCCATAAAAAAGATTTAGGTAATCATATTTGTATTGCCTAATATTACAAATAACTGAAATACCATTTTTATCACTTTAAAAACCAATGTATTAAAAAAATTAGCATACTATAATGGGAAAATTAATTATTTATTTTAATGGTATCATATTTTATTTATTATTATTACTTTTTTTTAGACAAGTTAGTTTAATGTGTCAATGTTATTATGCATAACGAACCAATTTAGATTTTTGTTTAATGAATAATTGTATCGAAACATATCATGACTAAATAAGTGTTCAAACCCAGTTTGTATTAATAATAATTTGCTGTTTTTATTTTTTACAGTAACGATTTATTTAGCTTTTTGAGTTTTATTCACCAGGAGCTACATCAAAACTTTGTTGAAAAAACAATTTTAGATAAAAGTAGACTTGCAGCTATGATTTGACCATCCTGGCTTCTTTATGCCACTGAAAACTGTATTGTTAAATACCAATCTGTTTTTGTTACATATTTTTGATAATTTTGACAATGTACTTGTATGGTTCTTTAGATTGTTACTTCCCTATGTCTTTTTGTATTATAAAAGACTTTGACTAAATAATTATTAAGACAAAGGGATGATTAGTCCAATGTACTTCGGGACAAAGTAACATCAAACCATTAAACTTCTGTTTTTATAAGGGGAGTAACAGTCTAAAGAAGAACATTCCGTAATTCGTACACCTTTTTTAGACTGTTTTAACTCCCCTTTTTTATATAAGGTGAGCAACAATGAAAAGAAGTGTCTAGTTTGGTTCATAAGACTTAAATATTATTCCATTAGTATACTTTTGTTTATCAGGTCTTAAAAAAGAACTATGATACTTATTTCTGAGAGCCAGTTTCCTCTTGGCTGCTCTAAATAATCGAATTTGTGTCTCTCACACGACTTTGAGTTAGATTATGCTTTTAACCTTATACACGGCTCTAATAAACGAGAGGCAAAACCATTTTAAAGTTTTGTATTATTTATTATTAATAGTGTAATTGTTTTAATTAAGGTCTTATTTGAGGTGAGGCGTACGTTGTTATAATTCTTCCTTATAATAACTCAAATCGTTCATCCTATTATTTTAAGGTTAAATTATAAAATATGATTCTAGGTACATAAAAATTGCTACCAATTAATTAACAGTAATAGGTGAATACTAATTTAATGGTATGTTAGTTCATTTTCGAATTAATTCCCCTCCCATCTTTACCCCCTAGACCATGTTTATGAGTGCATACATATTATACTATCTTACCTGATATTTTTTGATGGAGTCTAGCTGTTGTTTGGTGGGTGGTTCAGAGTTATTGTTTACAGTAGGTGGGGGAGCAGGTGGTCTACCTGTTTTCACACCTCCATTAAGCCCCATACTCTGAAATAAACCAACACAATGTCAGGTTCATTAATAAAAAGCCCCTCCCTTAATTACAGTATATCTACTAAATCATTTCCTTTTGAGAATGCTTTGAATAGGAAATTTAAAAGTGTAAAGATATTTCTATAAAGGCCCCCATACACGATCAAACTTACTTGACAAGCCAGCTTGACAAGTAAGTTGGATAGTGTGTGGGTGAAGTTTGTGAGTTGGATGGCTTAATGTGGTGTACACTGGGCATCAAACTTTTGATCAAACTTGCTTAACAAACTAGTTTGACCGTGTATGGGGGCCTTAAGTCTAATAAACTTAAGATGCACACTAAAAAAACCAAAGAACTCTTAAACAGTTTACATAGAAAATACAGTAACAAATATTATTTTATACAGGCAGGTTGTAATTAGTTCAAATGTTTTTTTCTGAATAGATATTTCAAATATTTGCAAGAATTTAGAGGGAAGAGAGTTGAATTAACGGGACATTTAGTTAATTATATTAAGGTAACATAGTGACCTCCAAATGCATGAACGAGGATGAAGGTAGAAGTATAAAGAATTTAACAAATGCCTTGGAAGATAAGTTAAATAAATAAATTGATGGTAGTTTGTCATTTAATAGGTTAAGTCAAATATTACTCCAAATCAATGAGGTCACCTATTAAATGACAGACTACCATCAACTTTATTTTTGGTCCACTAAGTTCGTACTCAGGATTATAAAAATTACAATTTCCACCAAAAAGGGCGGGACATGCCCGCTCTCTACTGGTTTGTTTTTTTAAATGCCTACTGTCAAGCTATGTCCTGCAGACGAACTTAGCCGACCACATAATATTCCACATGTATATTCTTATAAGGCACCAAAGCATTTACTTATACACAAAATTCTAGCTTGATGTTAGTCAGACACTTTTTTGCATGATATCAAGATTTATAACGAGAAGAAAAGCAAGGAAGAGCACTGCCCTTAGAGAGGAAAACTAAATTTCCTTTCTCAAAATTGGCAATTAACTATTTCTAAGTTAAAATAAATAAAATTGTTATATAAACCTCTTTGCGTTCTTTTAGATTAAAAATTAGAAATTAAAACGTAAATAGTTTTGAAGGACAAGACAATATACTTCATAAATAAAACAATAATTGAATAAATGTAGAACCAAACAAAAGAAGTAAGGAATCTTCAGTTGAAGGAAGTTGCTTATTAATAATGTTGATTAGGTTGCAAGGTCTCGCAAGGCCGGATGATTGCTTAAACAGTTTCATTATGTTATAGATAAATGTAGGAGAGATAAGGTCGAGAAAGAGTCATCAAGAGCTCCTTCTAGCGTAACGCTTTAGCAAGGATAGAGCACGCTTCTCTCGTGCACATGGGGCGACCTCATTCATTCAGTTAACTAACCTTCTCCAACTCATGCATCTGTTGTGCTTAAAAATACTTTATACCTTTACTTCTTATTTTTATAAATATTCGTCCAATTTATATCAATTTATCAAAATATTTATCAAATATGTTGCTTAAATAATAATGCAGCTTAAATTGTTATTTGCATGTATCATTTCCCTATGAAATAATCAAATACAACGACTTTTAGTATGTGTGAATAACAAAGAGTGTAAATCTCTAATTTATGTTTTAATGTTACCTGCAGAACGCAATGTAGACTAGAACTACAAAAAGTTACGGTTCCTGCTTAATGGAGAAGTGCGTACACCGTAAGAGTATAATTAACACGTGAAAATACTTATCTATTTACCAATGTATAATAACAGTAAAATTTTAGACAAATAACATATTACTTAAGGTGGCGTTTTACAGAGTAATGTGTAATTAATTAGGCTTTTATAGAAATAAAAAATTAATTAATGTCAAGGCATTTATATAAATATAGTCAGCCAATTAATGTGTCACGTTTTTTTTTTCTTAGAAATAATTTAGGTATCCCTTAAATTTCACCAAAATTCAAAGGGTGGTTCGGAGAAACGTTGAACGAGAGAAAGGCACGAGACCAAAAATTGTGAATTTGGGGCTATAAAAAAATCTCACTAGTTTGAGAAGGGTTCTCTACATTATAGAGAGGAGTAGGTGAACCCAAGATTATGCGTCTTTGTTTTGTTTGCAGCAGTATCAATCAAAATTAGAACGACAAAAAGACGGCAGGAGAAGGGTTAAAGAAAAATGGCCGGTAAAAAAGTCGGGCGCGGAAGTTTCAGCGAAGCGACAGAGACATAGCCTGGCGGGAGATGAGTGCTGGGAATGCGTCGACAGTGATGAATTACACTGTGTTGGCAAAAAGGGGGTTTGAAGGCAAAGATAGGACGTCTTTAGGGACGTGAGGCGACTTTACTGAGGGTAAGACAAGATCCTCGCTTTCGTCGTGTCACGGGCTTAGGGACATGCACCTTACTCTCGTAGGATGGGTGAGACCGCAGCCTTATAGAAACCCGTCTCCTTATAGATCCTCGCTTCCAATAAGGTCTTAACGTCTCAGTAATGAAAAGGTCTCGAATCAAGAATCAAGCCCCCGGGAGTCCGGGCTTCAACTTCTTTAACTAATCTCGGCCTCCATCGATCTTCTAACGGCTTCCTATGCTCTTCACATTTTATCCACAAACCATTTATTATTAAAAGAAGACTTCGAAAGGGATTCTTCATACAAGTTCATTGGTAATTCGATATCCACAGATTCTCCCCGTTTGTTAGAGGTGGTTGGAGGTGGAGTTGGAGAGGTGGAGTGTTAGTGCAGGAGTTAACACTTTAATAATACTAAACGAAATTGTCTTCATTCACTTTCTTCCAATCATATAAACTTATAATAATAACATAATAATATTTAATAAGTAAATAGATAACTCGAAGAAGGGAAAAAAAAAAAAAAATAGAGGGAAGACGATAGGAGGGTTTTAAGCGACAACGCGAGGAAGGAACCAACTTTTCGCTCGTAAGACACAGAGTAAACATCACGCACGCCGAAAACGTGCGTGCTAAGTGCCCATCTTAAGAAAGAAAGTATTTATAACTAACTTCCCAAAGAGATTCAGCAAAGAGATTCGTACTTCATGTCTCAGGTGTTGACAGAATCAAGCTATAAAACATAATATCACTAAGTTGTCATTTTAAAATTTAGTAAGCCACAATTTAGGAGAACATTTTTCTTAGATCTCACAGGTATCATCTGTTATTTTTCTATACTATATAAACATATATTCACATATTTTGTTTAAACGATAAAAGAATTCCAATTTATTTATTTTGTTTGGATAAAATTTAAATTTATTTGATTGAAACTCTTTGAATAAAGCTTTAAAAACAAATTCAATACAACCGAAGTTAAGAAAAGAATCAAGAAATGATATAAACTATTAATTCTTAACAGCATAAATCAATTTATACATAAAGCAAATGTGTCAGTGTTTAGAACTGAACACGATTAAGAGTAGGAGTAGGCTCAGTATTTCCACGTCCACGTGACATTACAACATTCATATACATTTCAGACATCTACCTGCTGCACTGGCGAGACAGTCAAAGGCGCCAATAGGTCAGACATGTCTCCATTAAGAACTAATTTCTATCTTTAGATACCAACATTTTAAATTACAAATTTTTAAAAAGCTGTATAGATAACTAGACTTTACCAGCAACTACAATTTCTAGAGTCTAATCTCTTTTGTTTGGACATTTACCCTCAGGCCAATTTTACCTCCTTTAATGGTGACTTCTTCCAGCTTACCTTTCATACGGCAGTGAATAATATAAAAGTACAACTGAAAAGTTAATGTCTTTCAACCTATGAGTAAGTATCTACAGTAAACCTCGTGGCCTCTCATTGACCATATTCATCACTTCGTCAAGTCGATCAGGGAAATTTTGGGGAAAATTATTGGCGACAGCAAATATTGTTACGTCTTACACCGGTTGTGATCTCAAGGGGGTTTGTTAGTTTGTATTGTAACACAGCATATAATATTAATATTTGTACCGACTTGTGCCACCTTTTATGCAATTAATCGTTACGTTTTGGTCAATCACAAATGTATCTCAATAAACATGAACTTCAACATTCCTGACCATTCGTTTATTTTTAAGACTGGGACGAATATTAAGCTAATTATTTATGACCTGCCATCCAAATTTCATTAAAATGGTGGTGCGCAAATGTATTGGCGGACAGAACGCTACACAAAAAATTATCCCTAGAATCTGTAACAGATCTGAAGAGTGTCCATAATGCTTAATGCTACCTTCACCTTCGGTTAACTCAGAAGCAAAAAAATGCATACGGACATATTAGCAGTATTAAGAAAAACCAGCCGATAAACATTCTCACGTACAATAACATAATTACTTCCAGCGAGATTTGAATTAGCAACCGTTTAAATTATAATTCAAAGATAAAAAGAACTTTTTATACACTACGTTTTTAAATTTTCTGTCATAAATTTGAAACCTTTCAAAATGAAGATTGCAAATATGGGACATATCAAAACAAATAAAATAACTTGCAGATTTTGTCTGAACTAACTTTCCATACAGCCCAATTTGCTGAAAACGAATTTAATTTTGCTGAATGATGGCTAAAAGTATTAAAAAAATGCATTGTCATCGTGTTCTGACTTATACTAAAAGGTTTAAAATGTCTAGCTACTCGGGAAGTTAGTTAAAAATCTATTGCAAGATTTGTAATGGACAAACAAACAAGAAAGTAAGCTAATGAAAACCTAGTAATAAATTAGAATAAAATTACTTTTTATTGTCTCCAAACTTTTTTGCTTTTTTACTAAATTATTTTTTGTTAATTTAGTTTTTAAGTTTGGTTAGAATGCCTTATTTGTCCGCTCTACCCTTACCTGAATGAACAACCTTTTTACCAGGTACACTGCGACTGTGTTAATCGTCTGAACTCCATTTCGTCCCCAACTTCTAGTCTCTTAAAAGTCCCTTCACCTAATTCTTAAATCATCAAATCATATACCTATTTTAAACTTCACAAAGTAAAGTGAGCTTGTTAGACTATTATAGTACATAACCCATAACATGATAATGTTAATAAATTTTACCAAACTAGTTGTTCAAAATATCGCAAAGGGGAGCGTATTATTTTTCCATAAGTCCCCCAACAGCAATTAAATTAAACAATACAATAAGGAACCAACTTCTCGAATTTCAAACCAAACTACATATTTGGTTAAACTATTTTTTTTTTTCATCAATCCGTTCCTCATTAATTTTACTCAAATTTATTACTTCTAGTGTTTTTTTAGTCTAGTGTCATTTATTAGTTGTTTCGAGTTAAAATAACTCCTCCCCAACTTGGACTCAAACACACTCAGGAGACATCAAAGCGAGTATCCATCAAATCAGAATCCATCAAAGAGATTATATTATTTTTTTCGGGGGGGGGGGGGG
>KZ651345.1:1146735-1158402 GCA_001010745.2 Gerris buenoi
AAAAAAAAAAAAAAAAAAAAAAAAAAAAAAAAAAAAAAAAAAAAAAAAAAATCAAGCAATGCCAAAACAATATGTTTTTACTTTGCATAATATTTAATTAGTTGCTTATTACAGTTTTAGTGAAGGTGGTTCCTGTAAGCGGTATTATATGTTTCTCCTATTAGGAAAGATATAAATATAATATTAGAAGCAAACGAAGAAGAGATAAAGGACAATCCAAGGAAAAAAAAATATAAAATAAAATAGTTGATGATTAGAAAGCCATTCGAATTTCAGTTGCATCTTCAAAAAACAAATAATAATAATAATATACAAGGATGCTACAGAGTTACTTTTTTGCTCTTAAGGGTTGTAACATTTTTGATAATAATCAAATTTTGCGGAACAAAAATTTCTGTCATTAAAAGTTATATGAAAACGTTTACTAACATACTACATACCTATAAAAAATTAAAGAGATTTAAAAGAAAAATGTATTACTATCTTTAATAGTAATTAAAATTATTTATAGATAAAAAAAAATACTATTTTATTTTATGAATACAGTGACTTTACAATGTCAGATATATCATAATGTATATTGAAATTACGAATAGTCACATGAAAATGGATCGAATTAAATTAATCAAAACTTTTACTGAGCAATTATGTCTAAATAAGTCGATAAAATAATGCACAAAAAGCCGAATATAAATAGGTAATGTATAGAGCGGACAAATGATATATCCTCAAGATTGAGAATAAATTCTTAGAAAAAATTTTTAGTCGTAAATTCTATATTTAAACTAAGATTAGATTTAATTTTGAAACAATGGTGGTTAGAAAAAAAGAAACCAGATATGGAGAAAGTTTAGGGAAGGCAATAAATAGCTTGAAGAAATTTATATTTATTGAAGTTAAATATTTATTTTAAAAAAGGGGATCTTAAACTTGAAACACCGACTCATGTAATGTACACAATAGATCTCGGTCAAAACAAAAAGACATACTGACACATTTAACCATTTGAATGATCTGCAGTATAACGACTATAATATAGTACATAATCGATTCGAAATCTTTGATTTCCCTACCTCTACTTTAAAAAAAAAAAAAAAAAGAAAAGAAACCGCGAAACTCAGCGCTTACGGCCCAGGTGTTCCACGGTACGTCTACTAGAAGATCTATGCCTTAATTAATCAATAACTATAGAATGTTTATAGTACACACAGGTATGACAAAAATTAGATTTAAAAAAATATGATGACTCCAATATTAAAATAAATTAAATCCTACAACAAGACTCCAATATCATAAATGACCGAGAGTGACTATTATGCATGTTTAATAACCATTATTTTTAAAACTTATAGAGAGTGCTAATCATTACTTTCACAGTTTTTGTTGTCATTGAAAGTTTATATCCTATGGAACGCGCATATATTGCCTGGCAGCATGAGAGTTTTCAGAACTAACAAATTTTACAATGTTATAGCGCATGACGTATAACTTACTATTGTCGTACAACATATTTAATACGCAAATACAGCATGTAATAATAAAAAAGTAATTTATATGTTTGGTACCTGCGGCCTGGGCGGTGGATATCTAGGTGGAGTCTTGTTACTTGGCATGAAGGAATCAGGAACGTCTATAGGCATCTCCCGGTGAGGTCCATTTTCCATGGTGGCCATCATAACCATCATCTCGTATGCGTCCTTAGCTTCGCCCGCTTCGCTCAGCCTCTCCTTCACCTGCTCTTCACTCCGTCCTCTACCTCCCCTAAAACATCAAACAAAGTAGTATTAAATAGTTGAAAAGCGCACAGACAGTCGTGTAAATAATGTAATACGTGTAATACACATTATTTTTGAACGTATGGCTTCCTAAACGTGAATAATCTCCAGCATAAAGCTTCATAAGGTCTATTTTTTAGCGTGGAAATTTTTCGGCTTAGAATATAATATTTGAATCTACAATGAAATTAGATTTACATGGACTATTGCAGACTCATCGAGAAACCATATTCTAGTTGTTCTATATAAAAAGTTTAGAAAACGTCGATAATTTTTTGTAGATTCTAAACTATAATGAGAAGAGAGCTAATTTTGTATGACTTATTGCTTTAACCAAAGGACCTATTTTAACATTAGTAGTTATGTTAAAACCTCAATAGTAAATATTTAATGTAGAAAGTTGTCAACAATTTTAATTGGTTATCTGCAGTATACTGAACTTAGTTCACTAAAGATAACCATTCGAAACAGCTAAAAGTGTTTTTTTTTTCGATAATTTTTACTATGTTCAGTTTTTTAAATTTATTTTTATATTTAATACGTACAAATCAAAATAAAATAATACCAATGAGTAGCATTTATTATTATTTATAGCTTATCTTCAAAGATATACATATAATAGATATATGTATATATTTCATACAAGCATTTCAATATAAGCTCACGAAGTTTTAAAAAAGGGAACAAATTTATATGAAATATGACTCAGTAAACGATTAGAAAAAATTACCAATAAAAATTATCGGGGATATCAATATGCAGCATCAAATCTTATTTAAAAAAGCTTAATCGAATTTATCTATGTTAACTAAAAAGGAAGGCGAACGCAAGCTAGAAGGGAGCCAAGCGCCAAGTTCCATATGACTGAACCTGGGGGACAGAATTTTAGAAGCAAGGGTTGAATAAAGGCGAGGGTGCGGTGTGGCAGTCCGCCGCCCCCTCGCGAGATAAGAGCACTGAGGGCTATTCAATAGGAAGATCCCTTGGTCAGCGCTTACGGAACGAGGGTTAACTTTGGACGGAGCCCACTGCATACCACTCTAAAAGAAACTCAAATAAACTTTGAATGAACCTTGCAAAATATTAAAGGTGTGATAACGGTAATAGTTTTGGAGAAAAATATATTTACCGAAAAGTGGTAGATAAATCTCTTTATAAACTTTAAGCAAAGTAAACAGAAAATGTAAAGCAAGAAAAAATTTATATGTATCTAAACGTAATACGCGTAATCATAAATATAAGACTTTCAATTTTAAAAACCTTATAATATGTAGGTACTGCAAAGTTAAAAAAAAACACATTTGCTATGTAACAATTTGTTCTTAGAATATACATATCATGATTATTAATTTAAATATGATAGACGATTTGTTTCAGTAATACTATTCCGGTTTTGCAAAAGTAAGTAAGTTATTTCTATACAAATAATAAGAAAACAAATTAAAGAAAACATTAAGATGGGAGTTACTAATAATAAAATATATATATAAAAAAAATTATTAAAGTATAATAAAAAAAATATATACTAAAGTAGTAATATTATTAAAGTTTTAATATCTTTACTCATCACTATACTAAATAATTTCAATTGTGGATTGAGAATCTTGACATAAAATTATTAACTTTGCTCTTAGTATATGCAAATTATTTATTAACCAACTTGGCCCAAGATAAATTAACGTAGGTCATCCCAACGTATCCTAGATTTTGATGTGAAATACGAACAAATTTACAAATTTCATTAAAATTGATACAGAAGGTTGAAACTTATACATGAGTATAAGAGTAACATGTATATAATTATATTTGTAAAAACATGATAACGGCAACAACATGGAAGCCAAGGAATAATGAATCACATTAGAGAATTTAAGCCCTTTAGAGTTTGTGCCGAAATGCCAGATTACCAAGCCTTTAAGCTCTTGGAAATCAAACTTGTATTGAAGTTGACCAAGTGCAGAACTCCGGATAAGTAAAAATTGGTTTCCTCAGGTAATGCTAGATGGAAGTATTGCCGGGTTTACACAATTAGCAAAACCTCTTATGTAACTTTTGCTTTATAATATTGCTACCCAAGACAAAACTATAGGAAGCTCAATTTTATTCTGACCCCTAATGGACAGCAACCTCTAAATCCTGCTTTATAGCAATGTTATAGAATTTTCTCCGTTGAAAGTGTCTACTTGTGGTAGTTGCTATATACTTTTGTAAAACGCTGAAAGTGTCTACTTTTGGTAGTTGCTATATACTTTTGTAACACATAGTAATCCCTGCTTAAATGAGAAGAAAATCATATAAAATAAATGATATTGTACAGTATTGAGTGCATGGTGCATGTAAAAATGAACAATGTGCAGAAGGTTGAAACTTACGACTATTGGGACTAACAATGGGATAATTGTGACCTACCATACAAATCTCACTAAAATCAGACGAAAAGTTTTCAAGATATTTTGGTTCTCAAAAATTGTGGACAGACCGATAGTGAACCAAAAATGTTCCCTGTTGTCTGAAACGGTTTCTGACTGATATTTTTTAACTGGAGATATGGAAGATGTTCGTTCTCCAGAACGATCACATAGTTTCCGTTAGTTTCAGTAAGCCCGGGAGCAAAATGTCTTCTAATAATGTTTAACTTATTTGAATTAATAGGAATACTTTACTATTAAGTATAAATAAACAATATATAACGATTTAGTATCTTTCACAATTCATAAAAAAAATAAGAAGTACATATAAGTTTATAAGGTCAAAGTACTGAAAAAGTACCCAGCAAAGGCATTCATTGTGAAAATTATTTATAAATACATACTTTCTAAAGAAAAACAATTAATAATAGTGATAAGCTATCTGACGATAACAGAATGTTTGATATCAACAATAGTTAGGCATTTATTGCCGCTTGGAAGCACCACTTAAGAAACCACAGTCATTTTATGGCAAAATCATTGTAATTCGTTTTCTTTATCCCTACAAGCTCTTTGTTACTTGCTATTAATAAAAAGCCTACAAAATAAGAATTAACGTAAATTTAAATAAAGAGTCCATTAAATACATGACGGGAAAAGCATTTGTGTAAAACTAAGGCGCGAAACCATATGCTAAAACAACAATTCAAAAGGTTGTAGCCTCGGAAACAATTAAAGGGAATATTGGTATTGTCAGAGAAAACTAAGTTTGGAGGTGGAAAAACAAGTTTATAATTCGAAAATAATTTCAAATTCCGAGAACGAATGATGTCATATACGTTTTCAATGGAAAATAATCCTTAAGAGTATATGAACGTGATGTAATATTAACACTGGGTTTTTTTTTTTTTTTAATAACCTGAAATATTGACAAGGGTGGGAGTAACCGGTTCGGACAGCGTCATTCATCTTTCAGCTTCTTATATACAGCGTCAACTAATATAAACCTTCTCAAAAACTTCTCCATTCTTCCATTCGAAATAATGAGTCAAACTACACACTTCACTTTCCGGTATCATCATAAAAACACCTCACGATATAATAAATATAATATTTATTATACGTAAAAGAACTCAACTTCTTATCAGAATTTTATGATAAAAATATAAAAGCGACAAACAATAGACTGTTAAAAATAGAAACGTAAACAAAACAACTAATTGATAATACAAAATAAACAGATATACAGTTTCTTTATCCTCTTGTGTCGTTATTATTTATTACTAAGAAGTAATTTAATGAATAGATATGATGTCATGATATATTAGTAAGAATAGGAACTTTGTAGTTAATTGGTATTCTTCCTTTATTATTATAAATGTATAAGGATTACAATATAAACAAAGGATTGATAAATGTATGATAAATAAATAAATTAAAACATAAATTAACTATGAAAAAATTATTATTTATGTTAAAAATTTGGGTCAGAGTTTCAGCTAAGTTCATAAGGCTCCAAGAATTATTCAATATAATGAGAGCTGACACTTTACATTTAAAATAATAATATATATATTCTTAAAGTATTTTTTAAAAATTTGTAAAATTGGAACAACCTCCTTTATGAAACTCACTCATCTGAGAACAATTGTAAACTTATGAGTGCAACACAACGCAGTAAGGAGTAGGAAAGTAGGAACTAAAAATAGTCTGCTAATTAATGTGGCATATAACTTCCTCGCACCCTATTTCAAATACTTAAATAATTTTATGCTTAAACTAACTTTTATTGTCAAATTTATTTCTATCCCCCCCCCGTATTTTTTAAAATTGTCAAAATTGAAGTGACAATTTAGCATAATTTAAAAAGTTAAATGCGAGTACTTTTAAAGATATAAGTGTCAAGAAATTTATTTTTGTGCGCACGTGGAAAAGAATCATATGGGCAAAGTTAAAACTTTTATAGGACCAACAATCGGCTAATTGTGACCTACCATCCAAATGTTAGGACATAAAATTAATTAAAATCGAAGGAATAGTTTTTAAGATGTTTTGGTACACAAAAGTTGAGTGACAGACAGACACAGAACCAAAAATGTTCCCTGATTTATACAGGGAAACCGAACGTCTTGGAATTTTTGAAATTGGAGACAAAAAAATGTCGTTCATTAGACGTTAGAGCCTACAGCAAATCGCAATTGTAGGGTACACCGGATAAAAAACCTTAAAAATAAAAAATTGTATTCCCGGAAAAATTCAAGATTATAGCGCCCTTATTTCTTCTACTGTGGCTGAGAAAGACTTTAAATTTCACTTTACAAGAAGGTGATGAACTTCTCTTCAAGTTAGAAAGTTTCAAACAGCAGACGCTATCTCTAAATAAGGATACCATAGAAAAAAATTAATCATCTTCGTACATCTTTTACTTTCACAATTATTCGAAATACGTACATTCTAAAATGCTACACAATATACTTCTAAACGTTTATTAATTAACTAAAAGTAAAAGTTTAAGGTTCGGTTCGATACGTATATATTTACTAATGAAAGTGTAATAGAAGTGAATGAATTTAATTCAATAAAAAAGATAAGAGACTACAAAAAAAAGAGAAATCTAATTAGAGGCAACAGTAAGGTATATAGACGGTTCAAGCCAAGAATGGGTTTGATCGGATGGACCCTGGAGTAGGATGTCGGTCACATGACCAACATCTGGAGCGAAACAATCTCCTGTACAAGTCAGATATAATTACCTTGGCCGATATAAAGAAGAAGACATGGGAAAACTATTCTACCGTTTTACGATGGATAGGTTATTAGAGACCGGTTGTATCAGCTACTGATTAAGGGCCTGGGACTTGAAATGAAATAAATATCTTCTCCACTTACCTCAAACAAGTGAAAGTTATTAGGCGATAATAGACAAGTTTCTCTATCCTAATACTTCAGTGTCTTTGAATTATGAAATAGTTTTTTTTCTGTCGATATGCACGAATCACGTTTAAATATCGGTTGAAAGGAGCACAAACATATTAAGAGACCCAAATTGAGCTACTTTAATAGCACCAATTTCATCGATTATACAAAAAATGTAATAAAAAAATCTGTCTGTAGTTTAGCACATGGCTTTCCCGCATTTTTTTGTATACCTACTTTATTTTTTTTTATGCTTTTACAACCCATAATTGTCAAAATATTGTTTTGCTTTGTTTACATGAATTAAGTATCAATTTAAAGGTAGTTGAAATTAACCAGGAGCTCTCTGCTGGCTACTTTCGACAATCCATTCTAATTTCATAAAAATCAAATAAGCACTTTTGAAGATATAGGTGTAAATAAATGTTTTGAGAGGACGTGGAAGAGAAACAAATGGGCGCAGAAGGTTGAACCTCATACGGGATCAACAATGGGCTAATCAGGACCTACAATCCACATTCATTCAAATCGGACGAGCATATTTTAAAATATGTTGGTTCGCAAAAATTAACCGACAGACAGTCACGGAACCACAAAAATGTTTCCAAACATTTGTCTGAACAAGTCAGACTCAATAAAAAAAAAAAAAAAAAAAAAAATCTTTCTTTTGAACAATCACATAGCTTTCGTTACTTTGGTAAATTCGGAAGCGAAATAGAATTAATCTCATATTTTTTCCAATAACACCGATAACCACACAAATTGAATAAAAATGTCTATTATTTTGTTCTAGTTTAGCAGCAATTTTAGATCCATGTTAGATATTGTTGCCATAATTATGACCAAGTACAAAGTTTTCTCTGGTTTTTAGCCCAAATACAGATCAAAACTAATTTAACATTTTATATACATTTTTAGTAAACATTAAATGATTTCCTGAAAGTATCGAGTACATTTAAAAAGTTTTTTTTTTTTTTCAGATTATGTGATTTTCTTAAACCTCAATCTTTTAATTTGTCAGAATTAATTGTGAAGCTTACGAAATAATGAAGGGAAGACACAAAAAAATGTTTTATTTTAACAAAACCAGAAACCGGAAGGGATGGTGTTGAATGAATGTTTATTTATTTATTTTTTTTTTGTTTTTTTTTTTAATAAGAATCTGAGTTCAGGAGTGGTGAGGGGTGATGAGTTAAGTTTCAAGAATCTTTCTCTTTAACTACAATTCTTTCAGTGTAAACTATTTTATTTCCAATTAATTTTACAATTTATGCACAGATACGACTTTCAAATAATAAATAATACACAGACAAACTAGAAAGTATTGTTACGGCACAAAAACTAGATTTTAATGAATTTACATAATAAAGTGTTTTTTAAAAACACGTCTACGTCTGTGCAGAGGCGTGGAGCCTACGGGCCCGATTTTGATGACATGTTGAGTTAATTTTTGAAGTTAAGGCAATAAAAAGTAAGTCTATTGTCTATTTACATACAACTTTATAATAATAAAAAGTATAATTAAGTAAATTAATTTAGATATGTCATTATATCAATTTAGATAGGTTATTATATCTATTTGAAGACCAACGAATCAGAACAAACATTTATTTTACAAGCTTTTATTTAACTTGCAATGTTTGAATAATGTATGTTCGGGTAAAATCTTGCAACTGAATTTCAAAGCAGTTCTCCTAAACCGAAATGTTGCATACACGTTTCGTTTGAATGCCAATGAATAGTTAGCTAAGTATTGTCATTTATATAATCGAGTAGTGTCCTGACACGGCGACGACGACGCACATGGCAATGATTTGTTATTGCTAAGATAAGGCAAACACATTTATTCCATTTGATTTATAGGTCTTCAAATAGATATAATAACTTATCTACATAGATATATAAATTAATTTACTTATTTCTCTAAATATAAAATTAAGCCCGTTGCCACTGGCTTAACGACTCGTATAATATAAATCAGCAAAATACATAGTTAAAATATTATATAACTACATCAAATTACTTAGAATATTAGAATTTATTAGAATTAACAAAAATATTCAGAAAAGAACATAAATCACGGAGTTAGAAGGACTAGCCGGTCACGATATATCTGATTAAGACTTGGCATTGGGTATTTAATTACCAGCTCGAAAAAAATAAAAAAATACTAAGAAAAAACATCTAACAAAATATAGACGACATCATATATTATTTATACAGGTGTATAGTTTAATTGCTAAGGATAGCAGGATGTGATTAACCTGAAGAGTTGAATATAAAAAAACTTTTTCAAAAAAACATCAAGAAAAATCTTAAATCCTTTTCCATGACAGTATAGTGCATGATTATATTTAATAGACTGTGGTATTTATTCACATGGAATTTTAATATTTAACAGAAGTAAATGCACTAGCTAGTAATTGTAAACTGCCAGTAAAATAAAAATTAAATGAGTGTATGACACGTACTTTCAAACAAAGTACAGATCAGATTCGTCTTAATGTCTCAGAACGTGTATGCAGAATGCTACTTAATCAAAATAGACAATAATGAGAAGGTAGATATACATGTTACAAGGAAATAAACTGATTTAAATAAATATTTAGTTTATTATCATTCTTTGTATGTTATCAATATCAATATGGAAAGGTTACATGAAAAAAATATATATATAATTATTACACCTAGTTTGATAATTAATTTTCCTTAAGTTTAATTTATAATTATTTACGGGAAGAAATGAAATCTTCATTATGTGATAAACGAGGAAAAAAAATGTTTGAATGTTTACATTCTTAATTATTATCAATAAGATAAATAAACAAAAATAAATAAACCGTAATATAAATTAGTTCTAGTTATTAAACTGGAATAATTAATGTAAATAATTCATTATTATTGTTAATACCAAAATGACATGATTTTTAATAGGGCGCACAGATAATATTTCATGTTTATTTACAACCAGCTGTTGCCTTACCTCGACCGCCTTTCGAATAGCCAACGTCTAGCTACTAGCTACCTTACCAGGTGAATTATTTAATACAAGATCAGTTCAATAACCTTGCTAATAAGATAAGTACAGTGACCAAAAACCAAATCAAAAAACTCTTATTTAACATATATGCTGGATGTTTTAGGTATACATATTGTATAAAGGTTCTACATTTCTACATCCATCTTCATAGCTTCTGTTTTTAAGTTTTTATTTATGTTAGTACTTGTGTTCTTCTTAAGAAGTAAGTAGTGTGGGCTGATTTCACTACCTCTTAATCATTTCCTCCCTCTTTTGAGATCATTATCTGGATTTTATGTGTCTAGATAATTATCGGGTACATAATAATTTCTTAAAGAAATCACAGGTTAAAACATTGTAAAATAAAATGCGTCATTCCACAAATAACGGCGTTCGTTTCATTCATAAAATTGTGTTAAGTTGTTAAAAAAAGTATAGTAATTATAAGGTAGAAAATAGCGTGGCAGAATAGCATTGATAATGTAACAGAACCGTTCAAAATAGACCGAGTATAAGTTGAGGTCTGTGTATTATAAGAAGGTGATGTAATTCTGATGTGAAGACATGTCGCGAGGCCCCTGGCAACTGTTTTGTTAAGTTGCATTTTTCACGGTCCAGTTGGGCTTCTTAGAAGAGAACAAAGTCCTTTATGTTTTGATTATGTCTAAAGTAACACTTTGTTAACACTTGTCGGCCCGTCATACGTGGAGTGAATGCACAAACATTTGATACCACTTTAACCCTTGTCTCTACAAGGGTCTGTACAACTGCTTTTGCCTTGAGCTGTAAAGCTCTTAAACAACACCTTAAGATATTGGATAGATCATTATGTAATACATACAAAGATTACAAAACATCTAAGTTTAACTTAATTTCTAATAAATGGTACCCAATAAATAAAGGAGCCAGCGTGGCCGATGGCTCTAGGCACCCACCCAGCTATCAATAAGTCAAGGCGACTTGAGGTCGTGGTTTTGATCCCGTACTGTAATACTCTGAATCGCTGACGGAGCAGGGCGAGGGACACCCCCTTTGGGGCACTCGCCTTTGACACCCGATTATATAATAGCTCACTTATGAACACACCATACTCGCTTCAGCGGTACTATGTACATATTTATGATGTGTGAAGTAGCTGGAACTCTCCACCACGGGGCTAGTAAAAAGGGCCTAAAAGATGGCCTAATTGCTAGGTTCGAGCAAGAGGCTCGTTCTACCCGTCTAGTAGGAAGTACTAGATTACTGCTACTACTCTACCCAATAGATATCTTGCTAGGCTAGAAGTATCAGAGAGAACTAATCCCTAGGGAGATGGCCAGTTTAATTAGTAGCAGATAAGTCAGCATGTATACGTATATAGGTTTTTAAGAGGAAACCACAGTCTATAAGATTAGAGTTGGAACAATCGAAGGCGGGAAACAAGAAACGTGGAGGTAGTTTTGGGGTTATAAAAAGGGAAAATCAGTGTTGCCATGTTATATTTTTTTTGTGGAACAGGGGTAGAGTAGAGCATTTTTTTTTCTGAAGTTGCATTCAACATGGGGGACCA
>KZ651345.1:1186787-1211074 GCA_001010745.2 Gerris buenoi
TTTGGATGGGTTTTTTTTTTTTAATTATAAAAATACTTCTGTTCATAGTTTTGTCAACGAACTACACCGTAGGTTTACTTTATTTTATGGCAAAGTGTTAAAATCAAATTTTTCATAAGAGATGCATAAAAACGCTGTTTTGAGAGGTCATATTTTCAAAAATTTCCGGGGGAGAACCCCGAACCCCCCTCCCAGAATGTATCCCCCTTCCCCAATAATGTACAGCTAACGAGGCCCATGGTTTTTAAAGATATTTTGGTTTGTAAATTATAATGACAGGCCGGTCTTGGAACCAAAACTGTTCCTTGATTAAAAAATCCAGCGGCCCTTAGAAATCTTCAGATTCTGAATTTTGGCTCTCTATGCAATCCTGGTGAGAACCCCTGCTTTAGACAGTGGGTACTGGGTACGTGCACCGTTACACAGTGAATGACTTCTCATCCTCAAAAGATTTTGGTACCTAGATAATATATGTTGGACTAGAAACATCATATAAAATATGCACTTCAGTGGAAATTTCTCTAAAAAAATAGAATATTTAAGCGAAAATATGCAATAATATGCACTTATGCCGGAAATATGAAATTATATGCAATAATGCCCGAAATATGCAAAATATGCAATTTTAAATTTGAATTTAAAATGGCCTAGTGCATTCCAAACATCATAATTCGTAAAGAAAAATCACTTGGGGCAATAAAAAAAAATATGCAAATATGCAAAATCCGAACTCTACATGACACACAATCCAAGTTTTATTTAAATCGGACGAGTAGTTTTTAAGAGATGGTAATTCGCAAAAATGACAGACCACAGAAGAAAAAAAATTTGGCAGGCACTGGACCAAAAATGTTCATACATGCCTGAAACTAATTTCTGCGTCCAGAAATTTTTTAAATAGGAAAAGCAAAAAAATGTTCCTAAGAATGATCACAATGCAGATAATTTTATTTTAATAAATATTGTGGTCGAAATGTGTAGGATATCACTCCCGCCCTAACATTTTGATTAACTTTTCCTTAGAATTAGCAACTTCTATTACTAGATGAGGATCAGAATTATTGGTAAATTAATAGTAAACAACTAGAATGAAAGGACCATCGGCTTCGATATACATATCATTAAGGAAAATTGATACATTGTAATAACTCAAAATTATTCACAGGTACTCGTATTTTGTTTTATTAAATAGAGTTTATATCACAACATCAAGAATCTCATTTGTGATTTTAAGATTCTGACCAAAGATACTTCTATTTTAAGTGAAGTAAGTCCATTATAAACATATTATTATCCTTTAACATATTATCTTTACCTATAAATCGGTTGCACCATCTTAATTATGATTGAAGCCCTATTTCCGAAACTTTCACCAAATCAATTTTTCCTTATTTTAATCACAAAAGAAGTGTTATAATTCCCTAAACAGTTCTTCGATATACCGTGTTACTCACTTAACAGCATTAGATAACTCGACAGTGATAAAAATGAATAAAACCTCTTTAACGATTGCTTTCCTTCATCCCATGGGGAAACAACTCGTGAATCTACAAATAAATATTCTCACGACTTCTTGACTATTATTCATCCATTCATTCCCCCTGATATTAATCTATTTATAAACACAATATATTTTTACAATATTTAATCATTAATCGATACCATAATAAGGTTTTTTTTTTCTTTTGCTTTAGTGGTTCATTTACTGTAGTCTATTTCTTTTTTTTATTGTTCTATAGGCTAATTATAACAACGGACCAACTTTTTTTTCAAAAACATTAAGATAATAAGAACTGATTCAAAATTAAAAAGGAGTGCTTGTGAAAAAAAATTCTGAGAATCTTTTAGTATTGTTTAGTATTCAAGAAAGAATTCCTTTGCAAATAAAAACAGATTCTCTAATGACGTTAAAACATAACAAGCAAATCTGTTTTCAGTCCTAAAAGTTTAAGATAACGCATTTAATATTCTTCTTTGGTCCAACAATTTGTTGTTTTTTTTCCTACTCATGACCAGATAGAATACTAAAAATAAAAATAAAAACAACATAAATGCTAATATACTTTAGTGAAGAATTAAAATTGATTTCCCCTATCATAATTAGTTGTTAAAAAAGTCCAGTCATGCACCATGAATTCTCAAAGAAATCTGCGAGTTATTGGCTTATGATAATATAGGAGATTTTGGTTTAGAATTTGGATGGGTGAAAAAAAAAATTTGGTACACACGGGTACGGAGTACAAAAATCAAAATAGTATTTACCCTTCAAGATGCACATCGTTGGAAAGCTCTTTAAGAGTACAGTAATTGTTGTTATGTACAATTTTATCAAATTTTCATTTAAAAGGGGGGGTAAAATGGAAAAAAACATGTTTTTATGCTATTATTGACCCTAAATGGTCAAAATTTGACCCCTAAATGAACTCCAAAAATTCTGGCCAACAAACTCATCCTTTTTTTATATTATTGACATTTTAAAATTTGTTTGAAATTTTTAGGTGCATCCTAAGGGGAGATATCGTCTGGAGTGACACATATATACATAAAAAAGGTGTTAAATTTTAGGAATCGATTCAGAACGGTCTGAAACGGATTTCCATGAAAACATTTTTCATAAATTTTCATAACAAACATTTTGAAGCCATTGCAATAGCTTAATTTTCGTCGCTAATAAGTATTGTTCGCTTTGCTAATAAGTATTGTTTAATTGTTTTTATGTACATGAAAAATTATGTAACTCTCCATTCCAACAAAAGAAGATTCCGCCTTACAATTGACATACACCAATTAATGTGAAACAAAGTGCTTCATGGTTTCTTTGTCACTTTTAAAATCCCAATATTAGTTTTAGATTTATAATTTATACAGAATTACTATGTTTGCGTCTGTCTCACATAATTATGTTTGTGGAAGTGCTGTAACAACACATCAGGCATATTTCCTTCCTACGTTGCAAAACAAGATCAAAATCTAGAGGGGATATCATGCTGTCATACGCTCTGGTAGGAACAGGGAGGCGAGTAGCTTTCTAGATACGTTCGATATTCTCTGTAGCTAAGATCCCCTTAGAATTAATTTGTCATATTGCTAAAGGATTCTATTGAAGTATTTCCCTAACTTAGTAAATTATAAATTAGACAGTTTTAAATATACATGTTTGACTGCTGCTTCTTTAACTCGTTTTATGAGTCAAATATATATATTTTTTTTCTCCATTCTATTCATTTGTCTTTTAATATATCATTGATCAGTTACGTTTCTTATCTAGTTCCCTTTCACTTTGCTAAAATGATTATTTAATGGCATACCGCTTCTAATCATGACTGATGCAAAGAAACGACTATAGCAACTAGTGACAGTGATAACTAAATAAAGTAAAAAAAAAATAAAAAAAAATAAAAAAAATAATAAAAAAACAAAAACAAAAAAAAACGGGTATACGTTCTAAATAATCTACCAATTAGAGTTGGACAAAGCTTTCTTGCGTCCTATGGCATATACTTTAATGGTTTTATCCATTTACAACCCATTATTGTGAAATCTATTTAATCCACCCTCCTCCCCTTTGCTTCTAAGCTTACCGAAAATAAAGGAATCTATGTGTTCGTTCTGAAAAACAATAATTCTATACTATGGACAAGAGTCCATAATATAGAAATCCGTTTCAAAAATTAGGGATCATTTTTGATAGTAGGTCATAATTAGCCAGTGGTTGGTCCAATATAAGTTTCAACCTTCTACGTCCATTAGTCCGTCTTCAACATGCTCACAAGCATACATTTATTTCCAACTCTATCTTTAAAAGTAAGATTTTTAAGAAATTTGGATGGCATGTCGAAAGTAGCCTACGGATGGTCTTATATCAATCGCAACCGTCTTAAATCTTTAAATTTCAAAGGTGTGCGATGAAACTTACAAAGCAAAGTAATATAAGTAAAAATCAAAATAACTATGAAAAATTTAAAATAAAAGGATGGAAAAAATAATTAAATTAAACAATAATTGTTTGCAAAAGCAAAACATTATTTAAGTTCTTTTGAAATTTATATGAGACTATAACATTAGGCTAATTACATCCTACCATCCAAATTTCATTAAAATCGGGCGGGCAGTTTTTAAGATATTTTGGTTGTCAAAAATTTACCGATAGACAGACAAGGGACATAAAATGTTTCCTGACATGAAGTCTGAAACGGATTTCTGGAATTATATATTGGCATTTTGGAAATATACGTAGAAAAATGTTCGATCTTCAGAACGATCTAACAGCTTCTGTTACCTTCGATAAGCTCGGAGTATAAAATCAAAACACTTTTGACTGACTAAAAAACAGAAAAATTAAATTAATCAAACAATAAAATGTTGTAAAAGCATATTTTAATTTAATTCTACAACATACCCAACGGATTTTATATTCAAAACAGAATAGTTTCTAATACAACCTGTAGCATAATCCCAATAATATTATTTAAAGATGCTAAATCCCTAAAAACGGAATCTAATTAAAACAAAAAATAATTGAATTAAGTATAATTGAATTTTTGTATTCTAAAACGTTTATGGTTCAATGTTGCATCCTTCATGATGGCTGAGAGTGATATGATATCAAGCCATTAAGACACCTCCACCTCATACCCGTATTCACACTCCATGAATCAGGGTAATTGGAACAAAACTAACCTAATTAACAAACCTCTGAATCAAACAATCTCGCCTCCTCGTCTTCACACAAAAACTCATTGCGTTATGTAATCAAAATGATAAGAAATTAGCACATTTTCAAGCTTGAGGATAAGAATAATAAAAATGTTTTTCACAAATTTTAAATCAATATTATAAATAATAAAAAAAGCTGTTGCCAATATGGGAATATAACTTCTTTGCGTGTTGTTATCACACGGACGGTCATATCAGCATAATATCACATGAATATTATATAAGTAATAATAGACAAACATAGATATACGCATGAGCGAGAGAAAGCAATGAGCTCTAAGGATATCTTACCATTCAAATTTAAGTTAATTCGAACACGCAATTTTCACAATAGCGTTCACTGGACTTTGAATTAATAGAGAAAAAACGTCTAAGTTTTTAGACATACTATAATCTCAATAAGATATTTTTTTTTACAGAACTAGGAGTGTGAATAAATACATTTATTCTAATACACAGTTAAAATACACATTAAACCGAAAAAATTAAAAATTCATATTTAAAGAAAGTTCCCAGCTGTATTATTTTAATTGATTACTAAATTAATATTAAATCTATGCTAAACTTAAGTTAATTAAAAAAAACAATTAGAATTAAGTTTAGACACAGCCCTGTTTGAAGGGGCTGTAAGGTATATAACAAGCCTTCAATTATTCTAAAAGATTTTTAATCAGTCGGTTATGTAACAAATACGATAAAAAGGCTATATTTTAGAAATTCGTAGAAAAATGTTGAAGGACTTGCTTTTACTTTCAAACTTGTTTCTTTATTTACTGCTCTCTTATTCTTTGGAATCCAAAATGACTTGGCAAAGATTGTTTGAAAGTTGTTAATACTTTAAAGCTTTAAATTTTTCAACACGAGGATACCTACTTCTCAAATAATTTTCAACAGTCGTTCAAATAAGAATAAGAACGAAATCCCGGTAAAAATAACCAAGTGCTTGAATAAAGGAAGACTTAAACTTCATAATATCAAGACTAATTAGTCAATTTACTGGGGGAGAATGCTTAATTAAATCGATTCTGTTAAATTGGCAGAAACTTTTACCCCTGTGACCCTGTGTCAAATTGAACGACTATATTGGTACCTGCGATATTAGAGACCAAAGAGTTTACCTAAGCTTTTTGTTTTTAGTAAGTTGAAAATCTGGGGGGGGGGGATTGTGTGGATTGTGTTTGGACGAGAAAGGGAGAGGTCGGGGGATTTCGGACTCTTGATTTCACAATGAGGCCCTGGAGAGGTAACTCCCCCACTCTCGGTAGCTTCGCATTCCCGTCAAGTAGGAGGGCAAATTAAATCAATGAAATCCCAACGCTTATTGTTAAGTTAATCAATAAACTACATTTTAGCCTTATGCGATGTCTGAACGCAAAAGGCATTAACTCTTGGGCCCTTATGAATTACGATTTCACTCCGATTATATTTCATCTCTGACGTGATTACTAAATCATGCTGAGGAGTAACTGTTTGTTATTAGTTTGAATTAAATATCTGAAAACTTACTTTACCAACTTTATCTAGCAAGATTAACCTCATCTTCTTATTTGAGTAATGCAAATTATATAAAGGATGAAATAATGCAAAAATTTCGTTCTTTTATTGGAAATTTATTTTTAACGTAAACGGTTTAATTGCTAATGAAATTAATGAAGGAGAGTATATTAAGATCCTACGTTTCTGTTAAACTAACGTATTTATGAATTCAGATGCGGATGCGTTTGAATTAAAACTTTCAAATGATTACGACAAATCCCTGTTTACCAATAGCTTATTCAATTATTTCACATATAGTATCCCTAGAAAAATTTATTGAAACATTTATTTAATGGAAATATTTAATGTAAAGGAATAAGGCCTTGAATAGGGTCCATACATTACAACTTTAATTTCTCTTTAAAATCTAGAATTATTATATTCTTTAACAGTGAACAAAATGTACTTTTGAAAAAATAAAAAATGAATGTAGGAAACACAATGGAGAGTTTATTTGATAAAAAAATCACAATATTTTCTCATTATATGTTCTACGTACATGAGAAAGTAAAAAGACTACCAGTATGAATTAACTTACATTTTAAACATTGCTTATATGCCAGAGATCTTTGTTTAAGAAAATAATTACAATTTAAGGAATCAAGCAAACACTGATACAAAGAAAACTACATAAATAAAAAGAGGTAAAGCATATAATTTCTCTCGAGTGGTTACTGATGTTACTGTCATGTTTTACTTCTTGCAAAAAGAAAGTATAATAGAGGCAGAGTAGAAAAAGAATAAACAACAAAAATAAATAAAAACAAACATTTAGTTGTTACACCCAGAAGAAAGTGTTTATGGAAAGTGAAAATATAAAAGAAATTATAAATATAATTTTAACTTGAGGTGTACTTATGACCAAGATTAAACAAAAATAATTATTTAAAAAAAGTAGAATAACGTTTAAAAGTTGAAAAAGAGAAATTAAAAAGTATTTTTGGAGCTTTACAACAGGGCAAGTTTTAAGTATAAGTTTAGGTAGATGGTTACCAAGCTACCGAGTGCTTCTAGTAACACATATGTTGCGAGAAAAAAAACCACGGTCAACAGGGGACAATGAACAATGGATATTATGGTTGAAAGGAAAAAAAGAACCATCGCCATTGCTCCAAAAGAAGGCAACAATGCACGAGGGTGCGGCACTTGTGCACCCATAATCAACAATCTACATAATCATTACACCTACTCTCCATCAATAACCTTTAGGAAAACTCTAATATCACAAGTAACTAATACCATATGCCACTCGATGCAGGAATAAAAATAAAACGAAGAATACCTAGACAAGTTGAGAGACAATGAGATGAAGCATTGTTCTCTAAAAGTGATCACTCCACTCCAGACTTAAACTTTACCCGAACACCATGACAACAACTCACCATCATAACAGACATACAGCCAACTACTCCACGGCCTTTCTATCATTTCTTTTACCTCCGCTTTCTCTTGACAAACTATAAAAGGCCATTATATTTGTGACGGCCTTGCGTGCGTTAGAGAAAGCAACACCACAGTTTAATCTAATCAAAATTATTAAATTAAAATAACAATGTCCAAATTATTTTTATCAGCAATAAAGAGAAATCTGTCGAGGTATTATTAGAAATATAAAATATCTCCAAGCACTTAATATAACGAAATTATGTCAAAACTGTGTTACGCCTTTCCTTTGTGATTTTGCTTCCCAGCTTACCAATGGCAGCGGAAGCTATGTGATCGTTCTGAAAATCAAAAATTTTTTAGAAAACTTCCAATAGAAATCCGTTTCAGACACAAGGGAATATTCTTGGTTCCGTGTATGTCTGTTAAGGCATGATGCACCTAATTATTATTAGTAAAATTTGTTCAGCTTCAATGCCAAGGTATTTTAACTAACAATACTTTTATCAATTTTTTTTCTTCTTAGGCTATAGGGATTCTCATTAAAAAACTTGATTGTTTAAATAATTTGTTATATTATTTATTTGTGCAAATTTTCGCCTTTACCTGGGGATCATCAGGCCTTTATTTGAGTATTAAGAGTGGTAATAATTTCCTATCTTCTATTTACAAATATATGTTCTCATCAAAAAGTAGAGTAACCTTCTACTACAAGCATTCTCCAGGGGAGTAACAAGGGTAAATTCGTATTCAAATGGACTACTTTTTTTATTCTTGATTTATTTAGTCAACTCCTATAATATGCCATTTCTAACAAGCAACTGATAATAACAGTAGTAGAATACTTATGACTGTATAAGGGAATATTATTAAACTCAAAATCGCTGTAACATATTTTAAGAAATAGTTTTATTCTCACGATTTTTCTGGGTTTTTAAAGAACGCGGGACAGTTTTATAGAGAATAAAACTCTTCTTTTCTTTAAAGAAATAAATAAGGCAATATATAAATTACATAGTAATGGTGGAAAGGATATTGATTTAAAAGAGAGGTTATTAAATTATATTTCTTAAGTATCAAAATTAGTCTCGCAGCTTTATTTATTTTCAATGAGGCAATAGTTGTATCGGTACAAGCTGGAGGACACATTAAAAGAAGTATTCAATGAATAAGAAATAAAGAAAAATTATTGTAGGTGTAGAAAAAACAACTTTTAGTGCAGCTATCATATAAAGTAAAGAAGAGCTTCGTTTTTTTTAGTATTTTACCAAACCTCCCTCAAGAGAGGATGTTAATAAAACATTTACCGGGAATATAAAAAGAAAGAAAAAAATCTGAATAAAAGACACTAAACAAATTCTCTCATAAAATTAAAAAAAACAACATAAGGGTGATTTTTTTAAAGCAACAAGAGGAATACAAAGTAGTTGTTTTTTTTATATTGTTGTCAAAAAGTAGTAAAGGTTTAGAAGGACAGAGAGGTTGAGGAAGTCATAATTCCTAAGGTTTGAATAACAAGGGTCCAAAAGGGAGGCAAAGTGGTCTTGTCAAGACCCAGCCAAGGACAGGATGAGAAATGAGACAAACCCTTAACCTTGGTCAGCTTCGGCCAGCAAAGCGATTCAACATCAAGACTGGACATTATGCTAACCATAACTATACCTCACCAGGCTAAGAGGACTTCAGACCTTTTGGTTTAAGAGTCAGAAACACTCTTAGACAAGAATACTAGAGACTGCATATTAATCTCCCAAAGAATAATTTAATCGTATTTATTTCTTGTAATAGCATGAAAACCTTATTACGAAAACTATTAAGAATTATATTTGAGCACAAGTGTGTAAAAAACTTAAAAAAAGAAACTGTCTGATACAAATCGTAATAAATTTCTCACATTGAATGAGAACATTATTACCTGGTCAAGTCATTTCTATTATAAGTTGTTTCGGGTTTTCGTGATTAAATTTAATCATAATTTAACATTTTATCAAATTGATCTATAAAAATAATTCCTATTTTTTTTTTAGCAAAGGTTTCCTTTGCAGAAAAGGCTATTTTTTTAGGAAATAGATTTGTTAAAAAAACTACATATTTCCACACGAAAATGATTCCATATAAATACGACCATAACAATAGTTGTATATAATTGTGGATTATATTAAAGAATTGTAGAATTAAATTTGTCGGAAAAATTTTCGAAAAATAATATTTTTTTAATGGATTCTTTTCAGTTTTTAGTTTTTTTTGGTTGCCCATAAATTTAGAGGTAAGATTTTTCTGAACTCGAATGCCAAATGTTAAAATTTGTCTATTAAAAAAAAGATCAAGTCTATTAAATCATAATTTTTAAAATATATGTTTTTGAAAAGCAAAGCTACTACAACAATTACGTTTTCGTGATATGAAAAGGTTAAACAATAGGGAATTACAAACAGGAATTTATTGAGTAGAGGCCGATGTACGAAGGCTAGTGGGAACACGGGTACTTTGCGAAGCCACATTAATTCCATGCATCCTACAACAATATTAATTAATTCTCGTCCCACGAGTGCCTACTCAAACGTACTTAGCCTCATTACAATAATTAAGGGAGCCGACGCTACAGTTGTTGACAGATGTGAAATATCGGCAAATAGAATCTGAGATACGAAGAGCGCTTATACAAAGCATCAAAGCCCAAATAGTAAATTTGCACGACTGAGATAAATCTCCTTTGAATCTTCTTCAAATCGAAACAAGTTCATTTCAAAAAGAAACATGAAACAACAATAAATTCATTATCACAAATAAAATAACAAACTGTTTTATCGTAAAGAGTATGACGTTATTATAAACTGGAATTAATCAGACCACACCACATAACTTGAATTTAACTAATATATTTCAATAGACATTGTTCAGTTTTAATATAAATCTATTACAGTCTATAAGATAAAGAGTTGGCACAATCAAAAGGCGGGAAAATTTTGGGGGAAACGATTCTATTGGTCCCCCATGTTGAATGCAACATCAGAAAAAAAATGCTCTGCTCTACCCCTGTTCCACAAAAAAATATAACATGGCAACACTGATTTTCCCTTTTTATAACCCCAAAACTACCTCCACGTTTGTTGTTTCCCGCCTTCGATTGTGCCAACTCTNGTGCTTCACAGCATGGAAGTAAAAACTTAAGAATTTCCTGGTTCTTTGGAAACTTCATGGTCCTTATTTTGGAAGAATAACGATAACCATCTTAATAACGATAATGAGTAAAAAAAGCACTAAATTAGAAAAAAATAAAAATATTTATACGTAATATTAATTCGATGTTTCTCTAAGTAAGTAGAATATTACAGTTGAAAATGTTCGGAACAATATTATATGTATCCGCAAAAAGTAGGTAATTACAAGATGCGTCGTATTGGGTGGCCGCACCCAATACATGCACAGGTAAACTAAACTGTTTACTAGGCTAACTGTAGACAGTTCGTGACGATTCCATCTCTTATCATTAAATAGCTTATAGCTTACTTATAATAACTAAATATTAACTTACGATTAAGAATCCCAATTTTGAAAACACTTACCTAAAACAAAAACAAAAATAAATTAATCACAAATTCAGAAAGCAAGCAATAAATAACACTTTGTATGAATAATATTTTGCAGGTTCTAATATTTTCCCATCCCTCATTGTAATAAAATATAAATCTAAACTCAATTAATTCCTAAAACATTTTAAGCAAAATTATCAATTAAAATAAACCAAAAAAAAATAAATAAAAAATAGTTTAAATTAAATTAGAAATCTCACAAGGGGGTTTGGTTGTAATGGGACAGTTATGCTAAAAGTTATGCATCAAAAATTGTGTATAGTATAAAATTGACCAATAAATCGTTTAAATAATAATTTCCCTGAATCTTTAAATTGTTAATGATATTTTTATGATCAGTAACCAATTTTAAAGTAGGTCTAATTTATTTGTTAATATCTATGTGGCGGCCAAAATCTGGCTTTGAGGCCGGCCTACGTACACATACAGCTAGAAGAAAAACCCTTCGTTAACTGATAAGTAACGCTTTAATTTACTGAATGTAACTCACAGTAACTTAAACTTATCTACTTAATGTACAAAAAGTTTTACTTCTTAGATATTCACAGACCTACAAAACATGTCAATTTTATCCAAAGTAACCGGAAGTACAGCTCGGCAACTAACGTCATACAACAAAAAATTAAATACTAAAAAAAAGTACTTATATATATATATATNACACACAGACACACACACAGACACACACAGAGACATACACACAGACACACACACAGACACACACACAGACACACACACAGACACACACACATATGTATATATAGCTTATAGCTTACTTATAATAACTAAATATTAACTTACGATTAAGAATCCCAATTTTGAAAACACTTACCTAAAACAAAAACAAAAATAAATTAATCACAAATTCAGAAAGCAAGCAATACATAACACTTTGTATGAATAATATTTTGCAGGTTCTAATATTTTCCCATCCCTCATTGTAATAAAATATAAATCTAAACTCAATTAATTCCTAAAACATTTTAAGCAAAATTATCAATTAAAATAAACCAAAAAAAAATAAATAAAAAATAGTTTAAATTAAATTAGAAATCTCACAAGGGGGTTTGGTTGTAATGGGACAGTTATGCTAAAAGTTATGCATCAAAAATTGTGTATAGTATAAAATTGACCAATAAATCGTTTAAAAATCAAGGCATTTTGTGCCGATATTACCATTAATAACTAGTGTGTCCGCCATTTTGCAGCGATAGTATATAAAAAAAAAAAATAAATAAAATAAATATAATCGTAAATACATTTTAATGTATTCCCAGTATTGAAAAATCTAAATAAATCTCACCTACGTATGTTCCAAGAACTATAAACAGGGCCAGTGAGATATTTATCGATTCTCTTGTAACTATGGTGAAGGACTAACAGGTTGTTGGCCAACACTTACTTTTAAATATTAAGACACTCATAACAAATAAGGTATACTCAAGCAAGAAAAACGTTACAATGATTCATTGTTTTATTTATGGTTTATAATATAAACTTTTTAGATGAAATAACCATTTTTATTTTATATAACACTCTTTAAGCTTTTTACTTAATCAGCATAGGATTATACGTAAGAATATTGGATATGTATGTATATGTAATTGAATATGGATACATATTGAATATGTATGTATATGTAATTGAATATGTATGTATATGTCATTGAATGTTGAATATGGATACGTTTTGATATATGTATATGTAATTGAATATTGAATATGGATACATATTGAATAATATACATAAGAATATTGGTATATATACATATACATATATACATGGTACATGGTATTTATACATACAGGTATGTATTTTACTATTATTTTGGTATATATATTTTCACTAAGCATACATAATATGCAGAGAGAAAGCATTGTGATGGTGCGAAAATTCAAGTTTTGATATAATTACAGGCTTTGAGCTCCTGAGTTTAAAAAATTTCTGTCGGTAATCTGTACAGAACCGTAGAGTCTAAACTACTGGCCCGATTTTGATATAATGTGGCATTCAGGCGAATCGAGAAATGCATTTTAGCTATAAATAGCTACTACAAAAAAAATGAAACAATTTGTTTCCAAAAGGGGTTCCGATGATTATGGTTAAATAGTTCTTCAATGTATATTTAATGAGATTTTAATGCACACAATTTGTAAGAAATTAGTTTCTTATAAATGATTTTTCGATTTATAGGATTGATATTTAAAAATTATTTAATACTCATTTAAAATATAATATTTATAAATTTTGTGTTTCATCCAAATATTGTAGGTACGTACTCATTATTGTAATGGAAAAGTTTAAATTAAGTTAAATAAGTAGAATAGATTTCTGTGGGAAGAGGTATATGTGACGCTTAAAAAAAAAAGTTCTTTTTTAACAAGTTAAACTCTTTTTTAACACTTTCAGCGCCGATGACGCAGACGTCTGCGTCATGACGCACCTGTTGCGTCATGGCTCTATTAAAAATCTATTTTAAAAAAAAATGGCGCCCGGGAAGACACTCTAGTTGCACCAGTGGAGCCGAAAGTGTTAAAGGAATTATATATGGACAGAATTGTTAAAAACAATTACAATAATGACAACGCTATTAAAATAAAGAGATATATTCGGAAATATATTGTAACTATGATAATAGAAAAAAAAAAACAAAAAAACAATAGAAACAACTAAAGCAAAGAAAGCATTTTTATTTACAATGGAGACTGGATTGGTTCAACAGGTGCTTCACAGCATGGAAGTAAAAACTTAAGAATTTCCTGGTTCTTTGGAAACTTCATGGTCCTTATTTTGGAAGAATAACGATAACCATCTTAATAACGATAATGAGTAAAAAAAGCACTAAATTAGAAAAAAATAAAAATATTTATACGTAATATTAATTCGATGTTTCTCTAAGTAAGTAGAATATTACAGTTGAAAATGTTCGGAACAATATTATATGTATCCGCAAAAAGTAGGTAATTACAAGATGCGTCGTATTGGGTGGCCGCACCCAATACATGCACAGGTAAACTAAACTGTTTACTAGGCTAACTGTAGACAGTTCGTGACGATTCCATCTCTTATCATTAATTTAGATAACAAGTTCCAAGCCAGATATACTCTTCAAAATGATAATTACTATTCAAGTGTTTAAATTATATACCAATATCTCATTTAAATAGGTTATACTAACTTCCTTTGTCATTTATAAATAGAAATATAATTACTCTAATAGCTTCAGAATTTATGAGTTTTGATATTTTTTCGATCACCTAATTAATTGTGCTGTTTTGAACAAACTTTTTAAAATCTTCTTTTGAGTTTTTTGCTGCAGTTGTTCTTACAAACCCTCACACACACACACACACTTATACATATACATGTATGGTAGTTATTTAGTGCTTATGCTAGTTTTAAAATTTCTCATCAAGCAGTAGTAAGAAATATCAGTGTGAGCATTTAAATTTAGAACTAAAATTAAACAAACAATTACAAAATTGTTAATGTTTAAAATTTAGGTTATTACCGTAACGATGAGTAATATTACTCATCGTTATGATTAGCTTTATCTTGTTCGTAATTATTATAAGAATACATTTGATCTAAGTAAAGAAGAAATACTCAATATCAAGAAAAACAAGTACGTATTATTAAACAAATTAAATTATTAATTAAATTATTAATTAACTGTTTACTTAAATAAGCTTAACTTATTTAGATGCTTATAATTGCAAATGTGAAAAAAAAAATGAATGTTAATGTAGCTTATAATGACATTAAAGATATATCAACAAAGTAAAGTAAGTTATCTGAAGAATAATAATACAATAAAGGGCATTTATAATATTTTTCTTCCAAGCGAGTGTAGAGGATGTTAAGCTGAAGTGGTTGAATATTTAATACTTAAAGTTTGGGTACAACATCGAGTTTAAGGGGGGAGACGATTGTTAGGCAGATTTAAATAAACGCTCTTTATGGAAATAAGTCACGAACTCTTGCCAGAACTGAGACCCTTAGAGACAATCTGGAACTATTCCAAACATAGGAGAAATCTAGAACCTTCCAGGATAATAGGACATATACCATTCAGAAAAAAAGCTAACATTTATAAATCAACAGATTAGCTGAAGTAGAGTGAGAAAATCATACGTGTTAAAATTGAATTATTTCAAAGTTACATAAACCAACAAGTATATCAACATACCAAACTAGAGTCTGAGTGTAATTAATTAGACATTCATGTGACAAGTTAACTATACTTATTCTTAAGTAAAAACTGATTTTTAATTATACACTGGTCGTGATATTGTTTCTATACATTACTTAAGTAGAGCAATGCAATGAAAAATTCAACTTCTCGAGTTTGAGAGATTAATATGTCCTGGAGTAGGACGGCTTTATAACAGAAATGTAATTTTACACACGACCTCCTTTAGGGACTAGAGAAACAACATAAATATAATCTTGACGAAATAAAGATGTGTGTGATAAATCATTGCAAAGCTAAATCATTGGCAAATTAAAAACCACCAAATTATTGCTAACATAAATGAATTGTGAAACACAGGTTCGTGGCTACCAGAAGCCTATCCCTAAAGAAATATAAACACCGGTAATTATTTATTATTTTACGATAAAAGTTCTTATCTTATTGAGGTCCAACATCTAATAAAAAATAAAAAATCTGTTTTAGTTCTCAAGGAAAAATGTAAGCGAGTAGAAATAACGAAGTTATAATAATCATTCTTCACGAATCAAAAAAAATAACTCTCATTATATGACGTCAGAGCCTGGTAATGGTCTTATGGGAAGTCAAATGTGAAACTAATAATTCTACTCAGCAACGAAAGAAGAAGAATCAAGGACAAATTCTTCATTTGATCTTCACCTCCTTACCTTGGGGCCCAAGCTACGATGTGACTATAAAATAAAATTTAACAGTGTGTTAAAAACCACGAATAAAAAAAGCAACAAAAAAAACAAAAAAAAAAAAAACATTTAGTTAAGTTGATGTACATCACGTGAGAAAGGATTTTTATAGCGCAACATCCCCTCCGAAACTTCACGAGCGACGGACTTAACGAGCTAGCTTGACATCTATCACTTTTGGGGGAACATTTACAAGCATCATACATCACTTCTTCATTCCGATTTCTCTCGTGTAGCCATTAAAAATAAAAATATTATTCACTGAAAATATATACATTCTTAAGTATCTGGTTATATTTTTCAGCAGTTGCATTCAACACAACCACTGATAAGAGAAAAAAAAATCTGACAATTCCTCCATTAAACTTTCCTATACATAAAATTATTCAGTGTTTTCTATAGCTTAAGGAGTTAAAGTTTTCGTGATCAAATTTTACGGTATAACATAATGCAACTTAACAGGGAAAGGAACATCCGCCTTCAACAATTCCCTCCGTATTATAATTTAAAAAGTTATGAATGGGGTAATTAAATCAAGGAAATAATATAACTACTAAATTTCAACAAATTTAATTTGTTTAGAATTTATATAAGGTTATTTTTAAAGCTTAAACATAGCAGAATAACTAAAAAACAATGTTTTGATACAATTTGTATATGTATATATATAACCCTTAAAAGAGTATATGTACAAAAAATGAATGAATGCTAACCACCTGCTAACCGAGTCCCACAAGTAAAGGTCCCTACTCGTGTACCTGAGCCTCGTCCCATAGACTTCCTATATAAAAAATTTTTGAAAAGGATACAATTTTTTCAAAGCTATATTTCATCTCAGCCTTAGATTCAGAAAAAGGAAAAGCTCTCTAGGAACATGACAGTTTCTTTTGTCACAAGGAAGGAGTCGCTAAAAAATTCTAAAAAACAAGGCGTGACTAAAGTGGAGAAGGCAGTGCTGATCTATAGTGGATTGTGGGCTAGGAAAAGCCGCAATGGTCCGGCCATACCAGATGTTCAACAACTCACAACTATTGTCGCACAGACCTAAACGATTTGTTTTCCCTTCGAAGATACGCCGAATCACCGATTTCACCTCCACTCTCCACAATAGTTTATATGATAAGGGGTGATTCGTGATCATAAAATAATCCTTACCAAATTAGAATTAAAGATAATACGGGAGTAATATAATATATAAAAGAAGAATACCGTATAATTAAAATAAATTACATACAACATGTAAATAGGAGCATACGTTATTGACCCTTGAATACCGCCTACATATACATAAAAACCAAATAAATAATGATAATAACGCCCTCCGTGTATATTTGATGATTACAGTAAAATATTACCAGATTCTTAACAATACCAAGGTTACAGTTCAATATTTTAACGTAAAAAAAGCAAAACAGTTAAAAAAACGTCTAGTTATGCATACAAAGTAGATAAACAATTAACAGTCTCGAGATGTCCATGAACTAAACTACAAATGAAAGTAAAACTAAGATCCGCTGATAAAGCTTTTCAAACATTTAACAGAGTTCTGTAAGGGCCCATCAATAGGAGAACTAACCAGACAGTAAGCGGGTTTACTAAGATAACACACACGCTCTATAATCAGACGATTTATATCTACTATAATCACACCACTTTACAATATATATTATATATATGTACAATTGATAAAAAAATAATACTATCGGTATTACATAATGTAAACGAATGGGAGGATAATTGCAAATAACAATAATAATAGGGGTTTCGCTTTTAATATTTTATCTCTTAAAGAGTTATCATTTTTCTAGCATTTAAGCCCACACAACGCTCGGGAATTTTTGTATCAATATGTCTATGTCTGTCTCTTTTAATGATCAATATAAATCACATAAAAAATGCTGAATACTCTCGTTGGCTCTTTATTAATAAAAAATAAATAAATAAATAATGCCTGTGTTGTAAATCAATGTCAATAAGTCCAATTAATTAAGTGATCACGAATTATACTTGTTTTAACATTATTATTAATAGACCGATTTAATCAATCAATACTAATGGAGAAATTGATAGTCTTACAATTTTATTTTATTTTTTTAGAAAATATTATAATTTAGAATAGTTATTGAATTTGAAGTAAGATTTTGATTATTTAGGTTAGTAATAATTGTTTACTATATAATTTTTAAACATTCATAAAACATGGATCACTCGTGAATACATGAACTTAACGAAATTATTTGTTATTGCTATGCTAAGGCAACCACATTTAATCCAATATTATAAAAATAGATGTTTTGATTTGTTGGTCTTCAAATAGATATAATAACTGTTCTAAATAGATACCCAAATTAATTTATTTAATTTTACTTTTTTTATGTTTCTGTACGAAGTACGAAAAAAAAGCCTTATATGAATAACGACTCTGTCTGTTGGTTTCTGTCCGTTGGATTGTTTCAATTCATAAATTACTGTAGCTAGGAACATAAAATTTGGCACACAGGTGCATCTCGGCATTTGAGACAACTGCACACTTTTTGGAACTTTCACTTTTCACACTTAATATTTTCAAGATAGCAGCCAATATGACTAGCGACTAAAAAAGTTTTTAGTCGCACCATCACATGCTATACATCAATTTAAAGGTCTTGAGGTATACAAAAAGAATATGCAACAAATAAAATTTTACAATTGTAATTTTAACGTGAAGCGTGCCCGTTGCTACGGTCTTAACGACTTGTAAAATTAAGTATTAGTTGAATGGCACGGTGACAGTGTATAATATTATAAAATGCATTTATCACATTGAATATGAACAATGCCTATACAAGTATTTAAAGTATATAATTAAGTTATAATAAGTACAATGTTTTTGCATAATGACAGTATGAAATACTAAAGTTTATTGTAAAGTAAAAATGAAAGGGCCATGTTAGATTTCCGCAACATAAAAATGATAAATAATGAATAAGTTAAAAAGTCTTAAAAAGCTGAGAAGTTGGATGGAAAAAACTTATAATCTGAAATAAATTAGAAGGAAGGAGCGAAGATAGAGTGGGTAGAAAAGAATGTTCAAACAAGAGTTTAATAAAAGTGCCAAAAACTTGTGGTTTTTCTACTTATTCTTGGACGTTCGGGATAGCTCCCACGGGATAGCCTCAGGGCTGGCTAAAACGTGCTGATGGGAAGGAAAGCAAGGCAACTCCTAAATAGAAAAAACTCCTAACCCAGAGAAGAATCCTGGGCCTGGAGAAAAGATCCAGATCCAAGAGAAGCGGAAAGATCCCCAGATCTTTGGACTGTTCTGGAGATGTCCCCCCCCCCCTCAGCGACCGTGATGGAATGCACGCGACGGAACTCAATCGGGTTTCCCTCGTCTTATCCCTGTTTAAGTTTTCTCGGAGCTTTTCCAATAGGCAGAAGGGCTAAAATCGCCCTTAACAATTTCTAACCTAAGGCATCAACTTCCCATCCTCATTCCCACATGTACCATGTGAAGTCCAATGGAAACTTCAGTGTGAAATTGAGAAACATTCTTAACTTAACAACTATAGAATTTGATTTTGTTTCTTTTCCTTGTCTTTCTTGCAACTAAACAATAAAACAAAATCTGTGTGGGAAAATTTAAACCCACGCAGATTGAAGAAATATAACTACTTTATTCGTTAAACAATTACAACTTAAGGAGAATTAAAATAAAAAGAAATAATGCTAAAAGTAAAAAAGACATCAACAAAAATCTTTACCATACCTTATATTATAAGAAATCAGTATCGATTTTTGTTACTTTTTGAAAAAAATAGTAACGAAGGATGTTAGACGAGGGAGCGGCCAAGGAGGTAATCTTAGAGGAATAATATATATTTAAATTGATTTAATTTTAAATCAGAACCATCATTAGAGCCGATGCGACAGAAATAGAGTTGCACTCACTTCCACAGTCGCCACTAATGATGGCCATAAAGGCTGGAAGCTGTTTTGTTAATTAAACAAATTCCAATTTATGTGGAAAGACAATATATGTTATTCTTAAATAAACTAAGGATGTTTAAAAATGCTCATGTCAATGTTTATCTTCTTATACTACTTGAATCTAACAACATAATCTTTATATAAGTTTCACAAAACTCGTGTTTTTAGTAAGTAACTTAATTTACCAATGGTATTATTTTTATTTATTAATTTGTATAAATCATACAGGGTGGTCCAAAAGTCTCCCCCCACCCCCTCTTAACTTTTGAACGGTTTGAGAAAAATTAATGAAACTTGGGGGATCTCTACCATGCCAAGGGAAGTTTGTTTTCATGCTATCAACCACCAGGGGCAACCACCCACTTTGCCCCCAGGCCACCTCACTTCAAAATTTTGACATGAAGTGTATCTTTTTGATAGCAGATTTAGATTCTACGGCAAAAAATAAGAATATTTTACTTCAAACTTTTTTTTCTATCTCCAATATTTTGCCCCCTATAGGGGAGCAAAGGCATAAAAATGGTAGATTTTAGCGCCTAGGGGCAAAATGGTGGTTTTCCCTAGTACGCGAGTGGTTGAATACATACTTCCCTTTACATGGTACAAATCCCCCAAGTTTCATTACTTTATTTCTTACCGTTTAGATTTTATAACGATTTAAGTGTTATTTTTTACTATTTCGGAAGGGTTATTTTACTATTTTTGCCCCCCTGTAGGGGGAGAAAATATTGGTGATAGAAAAAATAGTTTCGAGTAAAAGTTTATTATTTTTCACAGTAGAATCCAAATATGCTACCAAAAATATACGTTCCAATTTGAAATTTTAAAGTTGGGTGGCCTGGGGGCAAAGTGGGTGGTTGCCCCTAGTGGGTGATAGCATGAAAACAAACTTCCCTTGGCATGGTAGAGATCCCCCAAGTTTCATTAATTTATCTCAAACCGTTCAAAAGTTAAGAGTGGGGGGGAGACTTTTGGTCCACCCTGTACATGTTTATCTCCAAACTAATGTATATATAACACCTAGGTGCTGGATATAATATACCTATATATAAATAACCTCCCCCTGGGTAGCAATGAGTGGTTATTTGATTATGTTCCTAAGTTGGTGCGTAGGCTTCCGCGGGTAGACTGAAGCAACAGTATGTCTTGTTGCTTCAAGTAAACATCACGATGCACCACACCCCTGAAGATGCTTCCAGTAGTGGAAGCGAAACGTCGGACTTTACCCCCTTCGAGACGCGGATTCCACCGGAAAACCAAGCTGTTTTTGTTCCTAAGTGTTAATATAATCATTGCATTATCATGAAGGCCAAAATATTAAATTAAATACCTAAATAGTTTCAATGTAAACAGTACACAAATGATCACAAAGTGCAAAACTAAACAAAACAAGTGAACTAGACCTAGACAGTTACACAAAAATCCCGTCAAGTACTTGCTAGCAAGTTACTAAAAGGGTTTCTTCGGTCATAAGAATTAATTATTATTATTATTATTTCTTTTTCTAAACAAAAATATCCATTGTTCACTTTTAAAAATCAAGATGTGCATACATTATTATTCTTTACTATCTTCGGTATGCGCTTATTGAATTCTTTTAGGGCTAAAATGGCCAAAATGGCTGCCATTTTGGAAACACGATATATTTTTGTGAACTAAATTTCAATACCTTTAAAATGATACCCAACTTCGATTTTTCAAATCACAAAAATTTTGGGGCCCCCTAGTTACGCCCCCCTAAAAATTCTAAAATTTTACTTTTTTTAAATCAACTCCTGGAAATTTTATTGGACTACAGAGATTTATATTTATGTATTTTTGCCTTATTTTAGGACCTATTCTAATGGGGTAGTGCAGGGGGGGTAAATTTTGGGTTTGTTTGAATTTTTTGGGGGGTAAAATGGCCGCCATTTTGAAAATGCGATACATATTTGTAATCTACATTTCAATACCTTTGAAATGATACCCAACTTGAAAATTACAAAAAATGTAAAATATTGCGCGGTGATCGCAATTGATCGCAGATCGCAGAAATTTGGAGTGTTAAAGTTCGCAATAGGTTTTCTGTTTTTGGGCAAAAAAGTTTAACTTATATACCAAATTTCAAGTCTATAGCTTTAGTAGGTCGGGAGATATACACCAAGTTGCGACGGACGGACAGACGCACTACCAAAAGCATAAGGGTTTCTAGGACGACCTCGAAACCCTAATAAAGTGGAGGAGGGAATAGGAGGGGTCAGTTGTGCAGATAGGCTCAACGTGCCTTTAGACAGGGAAGTGGGTAGCCATATATCATGCAGAATAGCAATCAATATGTACGTAAATATTCAATTACTAGCTTCTCTCCAAGTAGCAACGTTGTATATAAAGCCAGTGAATATTATCAATTTTATTATTAACCCATTTTAATGACTTCGCTTGTTTGTGAGATACGAATTTCTTTATCAATTTTAAACTCACTTCCCAACAACCTATAGGAAACTGTAAATTTCACAGATTATGTATTTCCGATGACAATGTAAATCAATTAAAAATCTACCAAAAAATATTCTTTCTTAAAAAATTATTAGGTTTTATTAAAGAAAATAAATAAATAAAAAAAAAAAAACAACTGTTCAAAGACTGTTTTTATTTTTACGATTATTTAATAACTCCTACTAAATAATTATAATTTCATAAGTTTATACACACATATATATATTGTAATAAGATATAGAGATATTGTAGTAGTAAGGCAGTTCCAAGAGGATAAAGAATAGGAAATGATTCTCTACGGTACTGTTGAGACATAACAGGGCTTCTCTCCTGTGAAAAAACTTCAAATCCAAAAGAATAATTCACAAAGATACGCCCAGAATAAGAAATAAAAAATAACAACACGACTAAACTTCACTTCCTTAACTCCTACAACCGTTCATTCTTTTGGTATTCCTATAAGGGTATTTTCAAATGGAAAAAGACCAATGCATCGAAGGAAAAATATAGCTAAAGATGTGGAAAAAGTTTTATACAATTTATAAAAATGTATGGCTAGGCGCACACTGGAGACAAAACAGTCAGCAGACTGTTTCGCGTGCCTATAGCCTGAATCCTAAATGATAATAAAAAAAATATATATAATCTACTTATTCATATACATAAATCATAAATGTGATGCAAATAAAAAAATATTTGCATTACTAATAATTATTGGCACCACTCCACCACCATATTTGCAGCTAGTTAATAGTATATGTGAAATAGAAACAGAAAAAAAAAAATATATGAAATTCATATTAAAATTAATATTGAAGTGTATGAACAAATATAAATCATAAAATCATAACATAAAATGTAAACTATACTTTAGTACTAATGTTGGTAATTTATAGTCGAGGAGAAAATTTGACAAGTTTCGCCTCAAATAAATCAGTACACGTTAATCACGGATCATAATGTTTGCCTCCTAATTAGATCGCCGTTTGTTAAATCGATTGGAATTACCCCTATAATATTGTGGTGTATGGTGTATCACTAATTTATTTATTATATCGTAAAACTACTGAATGAATAAGTTCAATAAATTCTTTATAACAAAACATATTAGAAAAGGCAAGGTAACATTATTAAAACTCATTGTGTACTATAGAATTTATTCAAGTTATTCAAGGAAGGCGAATTGTTTCACTAAAAACATATTAATATGTTTATTAGTTTAATATATATTTTTATTTTTGGTCTAATGGTCAATCTAGGTAGCCTGCCTGAAACCTTGGCCGCTTTGTCCTTTATCTTAGCTAATGAACCGAGAAATATTTATTTACGCTTAATTGAATCTCCTTGAAAGAAACAGGAAAAATCGAAGGAATACCTAACCTCTATCAATTTTCATTAGCCATTTTCACTAACTATTCTTTAGTGTTTTCCATATTTACTTCAAAGGTTTTTAAACTTAATGCGGCCAAAAAAGAAACAAATTGGAGAAAGAAGAAAAAAAAACAAAAAAAACGGGGCGTCTAGGAACTTTTCCTCAACAAAAAAACAATGATCTCACAACGTTTTACGCGAGACTTGGCTTATTTCTTTACACGACTGTTTTTGTTGTGATTTCACTTCTTTCTTCTTGTTTTTTTAAACACATAATATGTACATATATCATATAATACACGATAATACAAGTAAATGTAGAAAAAATAA
>KZ651346.1:25779-38728 GCA_001010745.2 Gerris buenoi
ATTTTTTTTATTTAAAAGATTTTAATAGGTTATGTACAATGTACCTACCTAATAATTAAGAAAACATTTTCGTAATGGTACGTAAAAATCAGTTTGGCAACTGTCGATAAATGTAAGTAGGTAATTTTTTAAATAAGGAGGGGGGGGGGCGGCTGTGTAAATAGTGCCTAGGGGTGGAAAATTGTTAAATCCGGCCCTGCAAATGCTTTATGTTGTCATATTTTTAGAAAATGAATGAATATGAATTTGATTGAGCATCATTCAATTGACATATTCATTTATTGTTCTATCAATTAGAAATTGTTGGAATTACATAAATTAAATTTGAAAATTAATCTAACTAAAATCGAAGATGTTCCAATATTAATAGTGCTTCAATATGTAAGTTTAGTGCTGACATTTTTTTAATTTTTTTTTTTTTTTTTTTTTTAAACCAACACCTGTACCGTTATAAAGTGTTAATAAGGTCGTTAAATTTATTAAAGCGGGCCTAAACCTTTAAAATAGAGAAAACAACGTTTTTACCGATATCTTACGTTCTAACGTAATGATATTAATAAAAACTCATGCATATCGTCTAAAGTATTACTGAAACAGGCATGTAAAATTTCAACCTCATACAAGCACAAGTTTTTGTGTAGTAGGAGATATATTTTATAATATTTTAAATGGAGTAATATTATGCTGCTAAGAGTAGTGAGGAAGCGAGAGTCATGGTCAAAGATATTACAGAAAAAGGAGAGGAAATAGGCTTAGAGATCAATGGCAATAACGAAAAGTCATGATATTAAATGAAGATGAGATAAATAAAAGCGTAAAAGATGGAGGAGGAAATGATTTGGAGGAGGTGCAAGAATTTATACATCTTGAAGTAAATATCTGTAAGAGGAAAGAAGTGATACAAAGAGGTGTATAGAAGGATATCACAAGGATGGAAAATGTTCAGTACGTACCGACACCTGTTTAGATCTAAAATAGACATGAAGGTGAAAAAGAAACTCTGGACCATGTGTGTTCTACCAGTTATAACCTAAGGCTCGGAGGTCTGGACGATGACTGAGAAAAATGTTAAGAAACTCAGGACTGCACAGAGAATGATGGAGAGAATCATGTTGAACATTAAAAGAAAAGATAAGAAGAAAAATTACTGGATTAGGGAACAGACAGGACTAGAAGATTTAGGGAATGTAGGAATGATTAGAGAATAGAATTGGGCAGGACATATAGCCAGAACTGTAGATGAGAGATGGACCAAAGCTATGATTGACTGGTACCCGTAAAACTTGAAGAGGAAGAGAGGAAGACCTGGTCAGAGGTGGGTTGAGGAGATGAGGAAGGTTTGTGGGGGAGTCACATGGCAGAGAGTAGCAAATATGAGGCAAGAATGGAAGAGAATAAGAAGTGTCTTCTTAGACGTCTGGTTTTACCAAATTTAAGTCTAAGGGAACAGTCGTGTTCCATGAATACAAGACTACAAGCATCTGCTTAAACTATAAACTTATCATGATTAACTGATTTCTCAATATACAATACATTATTTATTGCAAGACGCTCACTTCAATGATAAAAAAAATGCTTCTTTTTAATTTTACCTTAACTCCGTTAAGAGCAAATTGTTATTTACTTTAATTTTTTCACTTTACTAACTCGGCCAATAAGAAGTTACTATCGTACAACAGTGAGATTTTTATCATTAATATTTAATAAAAGCGTGAGGAACTTCGTTCCTAATGGACACCACACGATTTATTTTTTTTAATTGTAAACGTTATACGTGTATCTACTTATATTTTACATTTTGTTTTATTTATATTTTTAATTTTTTGTTTTATATTTTTTTTATGTATTTGTTTGATATGAAGACTAAGTTTTTGCTTGATATTTGTAGGTTAAGTTTTTATTTCTTGTTGCTTATCGACTTGATAGTTACATACTTGTTGGATCTGTTGTTATTTGATCGTTAAAGGGATGTGTCATTTTGTTCCTTGTTGCTTATGTGGCTGTAAGTTAAATATTGGTTTTATCATTTGTTCGTTAAAGAACAATTAGGATATGGTGTGTAAAAGACCTTTCTTGTTTATGTGGATTCTAGCGACATTTTAGGCCTGATTTATTGTCAATCAGATATTAAAATGTTTTGATATACTTACATAAATCGTTGATCATTATTTTAGGTTTATTTTTAGACTTCTAAACTTGTAGTGTTATAGAATCTGGCCAGTAAGCCTATGTTGTTCTACATACATCCTAGTGAATACTCATACAATGTTTATAATACCAGGAAATGGTATTTGAAAGTTGGAGAAGTAGGTGACATTGTACAAGAGAATTCTCGCTTCTTTTCTCCAAGTTTGAGTTGAAACATCCGGTTGCTTCATCAATATTGATAGAATGGAACGAGGGGGACAAAGTGAACTAAGAGAGGGTGAGTTGCAGTCTCTCGCCTCTGTCAAATTACTGAAGACACCCTGAAGGAAATAGGGGGACTCTGACCCCTTCTTTAGCTTCAAGAGGGGCCCCTTCCGAATTTCCAAAACTTCATTAAACTCCTATCAGAATTGTCACGCATTTCACTCACCCTTACTTGACAATCCCATGGCACCTGATTAAAACTATCAATTTATTGCGTAAGATATTCAAAAGAGCAATTCGGTTCGTCGCTTTTACAATAAGCTCTTACATTCCCTTTTGGTTGTAAATCCTAACGGTACCTTTTGACATAAGGAATACCCAATATTACGAATTCTTAATTAAACCTGTTAAACACTCCCCATATTGTGCGGGTTTTTTTTTTACATTTGTAGGTTTTCAATTATTCTTATTATACTATGCATACTCTCATTAAGGTGTGTTGGGTATTAATTACTTGATTCAATCCATTTTATGGTTATATTTTACCTCCTTCGAGGCTTCTTCAGTCCTTTAATTATTTCACCTAAAACATAACTTTATTTATTTCTCAGATACGATAGACCTGTTTTCTCTACGAGAAAATAAATGTTTTAATTAAATTATAGTAAAGTAAAGGAAGCAGATTTAAATAAATAATGACTATGTAGACAAGCAGATGGATTGCCGTGAAAGAAAATTTATAAAAAAAAAAAAAAAAAAAAATATATATGTTTTAGGAGGAATTGTTAAAGGCCTGAAGATTTCTCAAAGGAGATGAAATATAGAAAAAAAATGGATTTGAATCAGTCATTAATACCCTACAGACCTTAATAAGAATAAGCATAGTCAAGAAATAAAGGGTAATATGCCACGAATATTATTATTATTAAACATTAAGACAATATTCTATAAGTAGTTAAATTTTTCATTTTTTTCTGATTTATAAAAAAACGCAATGGTCTTGTTTGCTAATCAACGGTTACCTTGTCTATTATATTAACCTAGAAAAAAAGTCTGATTTCATTTCAGAAATCCGAGTTAACACTTAACTTATAGTAGGACTTGCAGCAAGGGATCTTCAATACTACAGACATTTTACTACTTTCTGTTAATCCAATTAACACAGACTTATATAATACTCCTCTCGTTAAATTTCGATAGCTTTAATTTTAGTACAGTACTATGTCTTATCATTAACTAAATTCATTCTCAATTACCCTACAAACTATACAAGAGTGCCTTTGTGATTAATCCTTGAACCCTAATCCTCAGTTCATACTGTTTACTTAATTTAAGATCGAAAATAAATCCCTTAAAACAATACAGCTATGCTAGAATATTTTTCGGAATTTCTAAACAATTATTGCTTTACTCCTTATTTTTTTGCGATAAGGATACACTATTAGGATTACTAAATGAAAAATTACTCGGCTCTTTCTGGAAGCAATAAAAAATAATCTAAATTCGATTCCCAAATCATAATGATTTGTTAAAAACTTATGGTTTCGCATCTGAAAGAGAAGTATGCTTGATACTTGTCTTCTTATGAAATACTGTTAGATAAAAACTATATTAACAATTGTATAATTTTACCAACCATATCCATGTGTTGTGAGATACCATTCTGCTGAGCTTCAGGGGAGTCTGCAGTTGCTTCCATCAAGTTAACTTTTAACTGAGCTTCAGCATCCTGCAATTAAATAAAGACATGAGTTTTTAACTATCAGATTTACGTGTTTTTCAATATTATATTCGATTTGTTTGATATATATTCGAAGAAAAAGGCTGATAACATAAAGGCTGATGATCGCTCGAGACAAATGGTTCAATGGAATTGGAATTCTATGGATTTGGTTTAAAACATAATTATTTAATTATTGTACATCATTTTATGAACTCGAAGACCTCTTATGGTCTAAATTATTACTTATTAGACTTATTTAAATAGTCTGCCATGTAGTGAGGTTCCTCGTGACCTATTTCGTATACTTTAATGATTTTATGCTAGTACCACCCGATATTATCTAATTTATTTGTTTCTTCTTTTTTTAATAACAATAAATCTGTCAATTTGATTTTATTTTTTACACTAGTAAAAGTATTAATTCAGCAAAATTTAAAGAGCACAGAATGATGAGATTAATCTGGGGCTATCTGCGGGTGACTTTTGACAAGCCATCCATATTTCATAAAAATCAAATGAGCACTTTTAAAGAGATAGGTGTAAATAAATGTACATGTTTTGACGCATGTGAAAGAGAAACAAAGGGGTACAGAAGGCTTAAACTTATATGATACTACTAACTATGATCTACCATCTAATTTTCAATAAAGTTAGAATAGTTTTTAAGATATGTTGATTCGCAAAAATTAAGCGACAGACAGACAAGGGACCAGAAATGTTTCCTGATATCTAAAACAGATTTCAGTCTTAATTTTTTTTAAATCGAGACAACATTATAACATGTATTCGTTCTTCAGAACAATCTCATGATTTCCGTTACCTTCGGTAAGTTCAGAAGCAATAATTATAGAATTATAATATTTAAAAAAATATCAAGTAATAAATATTCTATAAATCAACTTTTATTTTTAAATATTAAAAATGCATGCTATTATTCTACTGAACAGTTGCATAAATAATTATAGTTACAAAGAACAGGATAGGTGTTAATAATTCGAGAGCTATTAGCAACTTTTATTCCAGGCGGCTATAAACACACAGTTTTCCAAATTCTTCGTCTATAATGGCTGAAAACGTCGTGATCATTTTTAGGTAAAAGGTTACTTTTGAAAATTTCAGTAGTCGGCAGGTATTAAAAATGAGGGGCTACCTTGCAAAAGGTCATAAAATCTTTTTTTTCTTTTTGATATTGTATGTACCTAGACATTAGTTAAAAACCCAAGTTTTCGACCTCCTAGACCCTGCGCTAACCCATGGAGGGGGGGGGGGGGCAAAATTCGCAATATTTTAGTTTTTTTTTTCTTTATAACTCTTTACCTATATGACCTTAAAAGAAGTGTTCTTATATTTCTTGCAGAGAAACTAAATTTGCAACAATTTATATATTTCACATGTTTTCCTAATCCCTATAATTTCCTAAATATAGAACTTCAAAGATGCATTTTTTTTTTTTTTGAAAATGTCAAAAATCACATTTTTTTTTGTAGATGACAGGGGTCTATTTTTATTATCCCCCCTCTCAGTCTGATTTTTTGGGTATATTCTACCTATGGAAGTACAAATAACCACCTCTAACCAATAGTAACCAACACTAACCGCCTCTGAACAACAATAAACGCTACTAAACATAACTATCTAAAACAAGGGTTAGCCGGGGTTAGTAATAGTTAGGGGTGGTTACTTTTAAGATAAAGTGATAAATTTTGATTAATGATGGTTAGTATAACCATCTACCAGTGGAAGTACAAATAACCACCACTAACCACAACTAACCACTAGTAACCAACACTAACTGCCACTAACCGCAAGAATAGACTATAGGGTAAAATCTTGCAACTGAATTTTAAAGCAATTATCCTCAACTGATTGAATTGAAATTTTGTATATACGTTTAGTTTGGGTGACAATGTATTTTAAGCTAAGTGACTTCATTCAAAATCCAATATGGCGGGCAGCCTAAGATGACAGACTAGTTATTTTTTAGCACACCCATAAAATACTTAAATACTCATTTGAAAACTGGCCTTATTTTCAACTATTTGTTTATTTTTATTTTTATTTTTTTTTTTATTATTATTTATTTTGGTTTCTGTATTCTTCAGAAAGAAGAAGAATTTGAAAGAAAGAGAAATAGAGAAAAGATTATGATGGTAACACTATCAAAGTCTGTAGCCTTTAATATTGCAGTGTTTACTCTCATCACAATGGCGTCTTCTTCAGCCTGTTTCACATCAATACCATTTGCTGACATTTCAGTCATTAACATAGAATTTTTTTTTTCTCTTCATAATTCTTTTATGCAACGATATTAAAAAAATTATATCGTTTTTCCATAGGTATAATATACCCAACAAATCAGACTGGGAGGGGGATAGTAAAAATAGACCCCTGGCATCTACAGACAAAATGTTTTTTTTTTTTAAATTTTCAAAAAAAAATTGCATCTTTGAAGCTCTATATTTCGGAAAGTATAGGGTTTAGGAAAAAATGTGAAATATAAAAATTGTTGCAAATTTAGTGCTCTGCAAGAAAGATAAGAATTTTTTTTTTCAGGACATATTATGTATTTTTTTTTTTTTTTTACTTTGGTCACTTGCGTCAAAACTAAGAACCTGAAAAATATCATGTTCATAAAGAGGCTGATGAGCCTGACAAAACGTTCATGTTTTAATTATTATACATTAAAACTTTTAATAAAGACAGAGTTCTTTTATAGAATTTATTAACTACGTAATTTTTATAATGTTCTGATATTTTTTTTTTTTTTTTAGGTATGAGGAAATTATACTGCTTAAGATCCATTGTTTTATTCATCTTTAATGCTTTATCTGACAGGTTAGACATTTTTGATTTAATTTAATTTCCATTGATTGAAAATAAATATTTACATGGTCTGTGTAATATTGTAATCTAGAGTTATATACACATTTCAAGTCTGCCTATTGTCGTGGCACCTTTATCTAGCTTTTGGAATATGCGTACACATTTTATATTGTATAATATTCATTACCCACATAGTTTCTCTTTTATAACTTACCCACTTAATTTATTTATTGGATATTGTTTAAAAGGTCATTCTTAATTTTTATACAGTCATACATCGAAGTAAACTTCCTTATTATCATTCTTATCTTTCTCGTCTATCTGTTTCTAATCTTTGCTTGATGTCGCTTTCCTGCAGGATTTCCACATTTTTTCGTTTCAAGTTAGACGTATTTTTAAAAAGAAAAAATCAGGTACTAAGGCAGAGAAAAAAATCGAGGTATGCTGCAGACAAGTATAATAGAGGCAAGTAGCGTTTAGTATGTCTCTACAGACTCACGTATTACTGACGGATAACCGTCCAGGGAGATCAAGGGGGTAGAACAACACCCCTGGGACTCGTAGCATCTACTCCCTTACAATATAAACCCTTCACGAATTATCACTGTTACATACATACATGCCTTGTTTCTTTGCACTCGCACCTTTTCTTGTTGTTAGAGTACTCTGACTCTACATCATGCTCCTCTCACATAGTCGGAGTGTGTCGACCAGACTGTTTTCAACTAGGTTCTTGTAAACTCTTGCCACTACTAACTCAGTTCCATTCAACCTGACCAATTCTTGTTTAAAGTGCTATAAAATTAAAGTTATCAATCATTCTTGAAGTAGAGTTTACAAAGCTTGGAAATCCCTGTTGCTTTTACATGAAGATATTGTAAAAAAAATCCATTTTGAAGTTTTTGTTGTAGTTGTTGATTTAACCAAACAAAAAGTCATTTGAAGATACACTCAAATATATATTTTATGGCCTAGCTAGCTTATAAACATATTAAAATTGCGGCTGTATAAATTGTTTCATAATAAGTTACTAGCAAACCAACCTCAGTGAGATATGAGGAAATAGTTCACACTGAGTCGTATCACCCCCCCCCTATTTTTTGAGTTTCCTTACCATTCCTCTCTCTCTCTCTCACTCACTCATTTAGTATGAGGAAATGAGAGTGTTTCACTCACACTTTACCTACTCAAGAAACATTACATTCTCTACAAGTATTTTTGAGAATAACAAAAAAAGATTGTTTTATTTTGCCAATAACTCGTACTAAATAACCGTATTTTTTTTCTACTCTCTACAGCAAGTTGGAGAATTAGTGACGACTGAGTGAAGGTTTCTCTCATTTACATACAGTGTGCCCCCGGACGTATGAATAGGTGAAAATGACTAAACATTTTTTAATTAACATTTTATGTTCTAGGGTTCAGCCCTAAACTTGGATAAACACTAATGTATGTCATAATTTATGTTTCGAAAAATCAAGTATGTCTTGGAAATTTACATAAAAGGTTTTCCCACTAGTAAAGTGCTTCTTCTCTAGGAGATACAACAAAATGTTATAAGAAAAAGTTGGTCAGAGAGAAAAACTGAGTAAGAATACAAAATTTTAAAACGCTCAGCCTACTTTTATATATTGCATTATTTACCACTCCATATTATGTCTATTGTGCTGTTCAAAATAATAATTTTAGTGGTGTTTTCTGTGCCATAAAATTGGTATCAATTTTGCAAGAACTTTTCCTCACGATTTTTTTTAATGCCTTCAACAATTCAAAAAACAAATGGTAAATAATGTAATATATCAAAGTAGGCGGAGCGTTTTCAAATTTTGTATTCTTACTCAGTTTTTCTATCTGAACAACTTTTTCTTATAACATTTTGTCGTATCTCTCTCCACTTAACTTGTGTGAAAAATACCTTTCATTTAAATTTCCAAGACATACTTGATTTTTTGAAACTTAAATTATGACATAAATTAGTGTCTCTCCAAGCAGGGCTGAACCCCAGAAGATGGAATTTTAATTTAAACAATTTTAGTCTTTTTTCACCTATTCTTGCGTCGATCCGGGGACACACTGTACAATAAACGAGTAAATTATACAATATTTCGATTTAAAGAAAAATAACTTAATTTTTAATCTTTTGATTGTTTAAAATATTTCAATTTTGCAGGTACATATTTGAATTTTAAAATAATGACTAAAGTTTCCTATTTACAGGAAAATCATTTTGTTTTTGGTATCGTTAAATGTTTGGTCTTTGAAGCTAAACAATTCGTTAATTATTGCATGGTAGTATTTAGAGGACGTAGATGGTTTTACTGTGTTGCCGTCACTTTGTAGAAGCAATTCCCCATGATTAATTATTATACTGCTGAGGGTGAGGTCTAACCTCGGCTATTTTCCAAAACAGCCAGGCAACGAGGGCACTCCTGTTTTTAACGGTAAACAGTGGCTGATGGCACGACGTTTAATGTATCGCTGGAGTGAAGCGAAACTTACAAAGCTCAGCCTGCATTAACCTGAAACTCTACCTAACCCTCTTTCATTCCGAAAGTCATAGAGATGCAAATTCTAAAGCATTTCAATTTGCCAAAGCTCTCCCCCGCTCCCAGTCCCGTCGTTCCTCGCTCGTTTCCACGATTCCTGGGCGTTTCTAATAAGCGATCTATTTATAGTATGGTAGGTTTGTTACCACCTTTTCCCTCCAAAATGTAAATCGACGTCCGAAAAGGACCCCCCTTCCCATATTCGACGACGAAAACCTCCGGGGTGACAAACCCGATTATTCTGCCGGATCCTACAAATTACCGGCCCAATTATCTAAATATTCTCTCTACCTGCATTGCAGTTCATATTGTCTTTAATAACACGAGGCAATATACAGAGGCTCTCAATAAACACGGTTTTAATGTAATAGTGCCGCTCATCAATAATACCCCGTCGCGTCGCTTCCCGCAGATATTAAATTAGGAGAGTTAGCATATAACTTTGCTTTATGATAGAACGGGCCTCCTGTCTCTCCAATATGCATAAAACTATTATAATAACCAGACCATATCCCTGTTCCATCCTTAAGTGTTCCTTTTTGGTCACTGGAAAATTGCTAAGATATGTTTATTTATTTATTTTTTTTATTTTTATACAGATTTCAATCGGAAGCCACAAATTCCTTGTTAAAGCATTCTCTTTAGAAAATTATCATAAAATTTAACAAGCTCTAGGATTAATTATTGTAAAACGAAACACTTATTAACTATTTATAGTACTCCATGCAACCATAAAAGCTCTGAAAGTGATTCCCTTCATACTTTATATCTTTTTTACTTGTGTACGTTGCATTATTATTGTAGTATTTTGAAATTTTATTTGCTATTGTAAAATAAAATTATTAAAAACAAGTATCCAAATAATTTTTAGTGAATAATAAATTACTGTATTCATTTGATTCGCAGCATTAAATTGTGTTTAAGCTATCGAAATCTTGATTTAACCCTGGCATTAACACGTGGGGTCTCCGGGGCCTACAAGCTGCTTCAATCCCCCCTCCTATTCGTCCATTTTAATTTTTCATGGTCAACAACTCTGGTATTCCTCAAAAATTATGTCGTGAAAACAATGTCACTCAATTCGGATCAATAAGCCTTTTGCAAAGTAGTAGTAGTAGTAGTTACCTAGTACTTCCTACTAGACGGGTAGGACGAACCACTTGATCGAACCTCGCAATCAGGCCTACAGTGGACCCATTTTACTTGCCCCGTGGTACTTCGCACATCATACATTTGTACATTGTACCGCCGAAGCGAGTATGATGTGGTCATTAGTAAGCTATATGAGCGTGCGTCAAAGTACGCGACTACTCCGACCGCCTTTTGCAAAAGTCAGTATTTTACAAAAAACTAAAAAAAAACAGGCTTAATTGTAAAGGTGTTGTAGCCCCTCGAGCCGAATGTAACTTACCTGTAAAATTTCTTGTATGTATATTTTTAAAAATTTAAATAATTTCTGTAAAATATATATATTTTTTATATGGTTATACTTCCCTAACTATGTATTTTTGCATTAAATACTTGTATATTAAGCGAAGAAACCATCCCCTGCCTCATCTATTTTATAGGTCTTGGAAACCTAGGGTGTACAAAAGACGCTACGTGGACAACGTGTTACTGTGAGGGTTAAAATCTTGTAACATAATTAAAATCTTGGTTTTACAAAAATTCAAAGAAATTTAGGCATAGCATCAAAATCTTCAAGAATTTTGTAATTTTGAATATTATATGGTGAACTCATAGAACTGACCGACAGAAAAGATCACATAATGAAAGTGTGAATAAAAAAGTCAAGTAACGAATTACCTAAATTATTATTATTAAGGAACCATCTTTTTAGATTCTTTTAGATTAATTAATTCAGTATAGAACTTATTTGTAAAAACACTTTCAATTTTTATGACAGATTCTTTGATTTTATTTCCATATCAAACAAACGGTGTGTGATTATAAAATAAATCCCCCCCCCCCTTGGAAGGGATTATATTTTTTAAGTTCGGTGAAAGGGGAAAGCAGCATTAAAAGAATCCAACACCTACAAAGAAAAATACAAAACTCTTAAAGAGCGATAAAAAAGAGCAAGATTTCCAAAGAGAACTTTCCCTCATTTTTAGGTATGTTATAAAATTGTTTTTTTTTTACAATAAAACTCTTTTTTACAAAGGCTTTAAGAGTAGGTATATTATGAACTGTTTGACAAAAAAGGAAGATAAAAGAAAGTCCAAAAAAGATTGGTGATAAAAGCTCCTCATAAAGGATAAATAAAAAAAAAAAAAAAAAAAAAAAATTGTCTGATGTTCTCCCAATGCGAGTATCGTAAATTGTGAAAAGAGACGGCGAAAAGACCCTTTTAGAAGAGATGTGAAAGTAGGGAAGAGTGGTCAAGCAGAACGAATGAAAAGAGATCGAACTTCCCCCTTTCATGGTGTTAAGGAACGTAAGAACGAGCCATGATGGAAACAGATAAAAGCAGACAATTTTTTAACAGATAAGATTTCCTAGTTGGTTTCGTCAACTCTGTGTGTATCGAGAGAAAAAAAGGAATCGTGGAAAGATAAATTGGATGGAAAAGTGAATAGAATATGGTTGATGTTAGGAGACGTGGAGGAGACGAGCACCTTCAAGAATTGACTTTTACAAGGGTCTGCCTTCAGCTAGGGTTAATCCGAGTAGATTGATACACCTGATCCTTCTGTCATTACATCTTCGCCTTATCACGTATTTTCTACAAGAAAACTCAGCCTTTCTATGAAATTGGTAGTGCTGATTTTCAAGGGTCAAGAGCACCCATTTAATAAAGATTAATGAACCGAACTATGTATATAAGACTATACATTATTTATTTGCTTAGATCAGTACAATAACTTGGATATTTTACACTCATTACATTTTAATAGAGAAAAAATGATCAGATCATTGTTAAAAGTCCAGGAGATGGCGTGCAAAAAAGTATCTGACTAACATAAAGCTTTTTGTTAATTAAAACATTTTGTGTACAAGTTAATCTTCTGGAGCATGTTAAGAATAAGTGGTTGGCTTAGAATAGGCATTTGAAAAGATCAGACTGGTAGAGAGAGTTCATGTTCCGCCGCCCATTTTGGTGGACAATTTCATAATCCTTAGTACAAAATAACCTATCAAGTGACAAACTGAAATCAAATTTATTTTTGGTCTACTTATTTTGTTTTCATAATCATGATAATCACATTGTCCTTTAAAATAAGCGGAACAAGGCCGCTCTCTACCGGTTTGGTTTTTACGGTTTCGTTGGTAAAACCAAAAAAAGAAACCCTTATAGTTTCGTTCCTGTGTCTGTCTGTCACTCTGTACGGTTCCAATAACTTTTGAACCAAAAGAGATAAAAGCGTGAAACTTACCAGTATTAAAGATCGTTTTGACGCGCACACAGGAAAAATATAGAGAACTCAAAATAATCAGCTGTTAAAATTCAAAATGGCGGATAATTCACATCGCGAGAAAAAAATATTTTTTTTAAATTTTGAGT
>KZ651346.1:72208-93804 GCA_001010745.2 Gerris buenoi
GATGTGCTCTTTTTACTCAATTAAAAGCTTTTTTAACTGTTTTTAACCTTATCACATATCAGTAACATCATTAATAAGCCAATAAATGTATACATTATAGATGATAAAACACATAATTGATTAAAAAATAATAATAAAGTAAAATAGCACTGATAAAACCCAGTGGTACATTCAATATTATGAGCCAGCTAACCTAACAACACACACTATTTTACGTAAGTGACGTCACTCTCCCCCGGCGTATAGAATGTGAATAAATCCAAGATGGTGGCTATAATTCAATAAGGCGGACACATATCGAAATCAAAATGGCCGCACTTTTCTATTTATGGTACACTCCATTTATGTACCAAATTTCAAATCTCTATGTCAATGGGAAGTAGGAGAATTAGAGATGAGTCAGTCACTGTCACTCTTAGTTTTATATCTATAGATAATATGTTATGTGTTATTTAGGCTAATAAGATGAATAAAAAAATGTCAGCTTTATTAAGTAAAAAATTATTTTATTTTTTTATTCACGCTTTAACCTAAATATTGTTTATACAATTTGTTAATTTTTTCCACATGCACTCAGTGGTTCTTTTATTAACACTTATAATATCTTAAATATTACGAATACGATTTTTAATAAAGTTAGATAACAGTCGAATTCAGCCCACAGACGGCCCTATATTCATTTTAATCGACATTCAATTTTGCTAAATTTCAACTTTTATGTATGCAACATGTAAAAAGATAAAACAATTTGGCAATAATGATTTGTAAAAGCAAAAGTATACATAAAGTATGTGATGGGAGGAAGCTGAGTGCCACACTAAGTGTCAGACAGTGTTTCCTACGTTTCAGAAATCAAGGAACATTTTTTATCTCATTCCGATCTACTGGTTTGTCTGGCCGTTAACATTTTCACAACTGGCCATATTTTGAAAACTACTGGACCGATTTTGATCAAATTTTATCCATTTAGTTTAAGTATGTCCACCTTCTGTGGACATACTTTTTTTACATTTTTAAAACTACTAATCCACATTTAATATTAAATGCGAATAAACAAAAGCACGTTAAGAAGTTAAGACTAAACATCTGCGTTGTTTATTACGATTGTTAACCTATAAAATATACACTTTACCTTGTTTCGTGCTAGTACACAAATTATAATCATAAGTAGAGAGTTGGTTCCTTTCGTGGTTCACTTTACTTATTGCTGGGTCTTAAGGAAACAATTAAAAACGCACTCTTTAGCTATATTTCGACCCCTCCTTGGGTCAATCTCAAGCTGACTGACTAGAAGATCACACTACATTTGAATTGATAAACTCTTTGAAAATTAATTTAGAAATGATTGAATCATCTGATTCTCGTCAAAAATCCTGCATATTATGGATCTGTTAAATTGTAAAAAGGTTGTCAATAATAATCCAATATGTCATAAATTCTCCTAAAATTAAATTAACATTTCATCCTTTGGTTAAAAATAAGTCTACTACTAATTAAAATCAATTCTATGTACTTAGAAATTAGGTTGCTCCAGGGTAGTTCTAATCAACGAATGACTAGAGTAGAAGGATATTTAAAATGTTAAAATAATAGTCACTGGAAATTATGACTGATCAAATCAGATTCAAAATTATTACGAGAAAATGTGTGCCTCTAGTACACTCTCATATCTATCGAATGAAAACGGCGTTAATAATAACACTGCTAGAGAGGGGTTGTCGATGGGAGAAAAGCATTGGAGGAAACTGATGTGACGCCGGTTCTGTAGAGTTTGGGTGTCCACCCTTATCTATTCCATGTTGCTCTAACTGTCAGGGAGGAACACCAAGATACGGGCCTAGTTATTCACATGACGACACTTTGCTTGCGTTTATAACACTGTTCGAACCATATTCCCCCGATGAAGGCACATTATCGGCTCTCATAATGACTGTATCAACATCGCTTCGCATACAACTCCCCCATCACCCTTCATATTTTCATATATGATGCTACTAAATCAGAACCTTTCACTACCTGAACTAAACTAAACCTGTCATTAACTCACTGAAAAGAATAAGGCCTTTTTATTACCAACTTTAAACCACTACAATTACACCGATTATTACCAAAAATTAATTGTTGTCAAAAATTAACCTTCGTAAATGGTTCGTAGCTTTATATTGAATTTAGCGAAAAAATTGATCCTGACTGACGATCTCGTCAGATCTCGGATAATCTCGTGTACGAATGCGAGAGTCGTTACTGATTATCTTCTTTTCAAAGTTTCGAGATTTTATGTAGAAAAGCGTCTTAACATGATTTATTTAGGTCACTAAATAAATCCTTAAAAACAATTTAATTTAGGTCTTAATTTAGGTCACTTGGAAACTTTGTCTGTATAGGATTTGCCGAGTGAGTTTCTTGAGTGAAGTTGTTCTGTTAGCAAATCTTTTTCTTTCCATTATCTTCATTGGACTCTGTAGGCGTCTAAGTTCCGAGAGAGAGAAAACAACTATTTGTTTCACCCTGCTCTAAATTCCATCTTTAAATTTCGACCACCGCACCACCTGGATAGCTTGGATAGCTAAGATTTCATTTTAATGTTAATAGTTTCAATTTCAATATACCTACCAGATAAGCCACATTGGGGTTAGAAAGCCATGCCTAATGCTACAGTATTCTTTAATTATTATAATTTATAATATAAGTTAATTTTTATCAATTAAATTGTTCACCTAATTGTAGCCAAGAAGGCATAGAATAATTAATTATTTTAAGTTGAGATAGGGGATGCCTCCATTTTAATTTTACAGAAGGTAGTTAGTTTTTTTTTATTTTACGACCTTAGGGTTCATTTTGTTAGTATACTATAATTATTTAATTATTATTAGTTATGATTTGAGGATTGATATGTTTGAATCATATTCAACTAAAAAGTAAAGAGTTTCTTTTATTTCCACCCATTCTCATATCTAGAGACTCAGGCTTTGGTCATTCCCTGACCCTATGTTTTATGATTATAAGTTAATTATTATTTTAAATAAAAAAAGACCTGGAGGGCGATTCTGTAACTATTTTGATATATATCCACAGTGACGTTATATATCAAACCTCGCTATATATCCCGCACTTTTCTATTTATGGTACACTCCATTTATGTACCAAATTTCAAATCTCTATGTCAATGGGAAGTAGGAGAATTAGTGATGAGTCAGTCACTGTCACTCTTAGTTTTATATCTATAGATAATATGTTATGTGTTATTTAGGCTAATAAGATGAATAAAAAAATGTCAGCTTTATTAAGTAAAAAATTATTTTATTTTTTTATTCACGCTTTAATCTAAATATTGTTTATACAATTTGTTAATTTTTTCCACATGCACTCAGTGGTTCTTTTATTAACACTTATAATATCTTAAATATTACGAATACGATTTTTAATAAAGTTAGATAACAGTCGAATTCAGCCCACAGACGGCCCTATATTCATTTTAATCGACATTCAATTTTGCTAAATTTCAACTTTTATGTATGCAACATGTAAAAAGATAAAACAATTTGGCAATAATGATTTGTAAAAGCAAAAGTATACATAAAGTATGTGATGGGAGGAAGCTGAGTGCCACACTAAGTGTCAGACAGTGTTTCCTACGTTTCAGAAATCAAGGAACATTTTTTATCTCATTCCGATCTACTGGTTTGTCTGGCCGTTAACATTTTCACAACTGGCCATATTTTGAAAACTACTGGACCGATTTTGATCAAATTTTATCCATTTAGTTTAAGTATGTCCACCTTCTGTGGACATACTTTTTTTACATTTTTAAAACTACTAATCCACATTTAATATTAAATGCGAATAAACAAAAGCACGTTAAGAAGTTAAGACTAAACATCTGCGTTGTTTATTACGATTGTTAACCTATAAAATATACACTTTACCTTGTTTCGTGCTAGTACACAAATTATAATCATAAGTAGAGAGTTGGTTCCTTTCGTGGTTCACTTTACTTATTGCTGGGTCTTAAGGAAACAATTAAAAACGCACTCTTTAGCTATATTTCGACCCCTCCTTGGGTCAATCTCAAGCTGACTGACTAGAAGATCACACTACATTTGAATTGATAAACTCTTTGAAAATTAATTTAGAAATGATTGAATCATCTGATTCTCGTCAAAAATCCTGCATATTATGGATCTGTTAAATTGTAAAAAGGTTGTCAATAATAATCCAATATGTCATAAATTCTCCTAAAATTAAATTAACATTTCATCCTTTGGTTAAAAATAAGTCTACTACACCAATTCTATTATCAGACTGATAATTCTAATATTATGATAATAGAATTGGTGTAGTTAAAAAGCTAGTTAACTTTTTCTTTTGGATTCCTCCACTGCTAAATGATGATGTCCCTTAAGGGATGAAATATTGCCAATAGTATATGGACCAATTTTATTCACCCTTAACGTATAAAGTACAAAGACAAAGAAGATACATATAAGTACGAGATAAGTATAAGACGATTAGTANAATCTTGTATAGGGATTTGGTTTTTCCCATTTTAACTTTTTCTGTTAAGGCAAAAGTCAAAAGGAACCCCAGATGCGCCAGGGAAAGTTTTTTGCTATACATATTAAACAGAAATGTATTGTTGTCACATACCATTTCTCTAAGGAGTTGTTTATGGGAGGAATACTAGAATCCGACAGTATAGGTATTGAATAATACATAATGTAAACATTGTTTCGATCACTTAAGTTTTCGGAATCGGTTATTTGACAAACTTATCAGTTTTTTTCTTTAAGTTTTAATTTTACTATGATTACGTTCCACAAATGCAACTAATTTTTTAAGTGACTCTAGTAAGAACTCGAAATAAGATGTTAAAGAATTCCGAAAAGGGAAGAGAGATGTAAAGGAAGGAGAGGTGATTTCTCTTGCTAAGTTACGCGCTGCCTAGTGACACTTTTTTTCCATCCCTAATTCGCCCAAAAGGAGAGGTCGTTATCTCTGAGACCTGTTTAGGAACTAAGGAGGTTTCAGATTCACGGATTTCTCAGAAATACCTCGTTTTGCTTCTAGCTTTATACTCGAAATCCTGTGCTTCTCTTCGTTCGATTTAAACTTGCAAATAAACTTTGCACCTCATCCCAAGTCCTCGCTCCTTATTCCCTGAATGGACCGGAGTTTCACCAAGTTTGAGAACTCGGTAATTATTACGTCATCGATCATTCTCCTTGAGCCACCTCTAAGATATCTCCTCCCTCCCCCTTTAGTTTGGTTACTCGATAATTAGCTTAATCAATATTTACTTGTTGACAAGATTCTCTCGGTACAGACTCTTACCGAAGTAGAACAGTGCGAGTTGTAACTAGATTTCCCCTTATTTTTTCCCCCCTCATAATATTTTTGAGGNTTAAAAAAAATATATTTTACTCTTAATATTTCTTAATTTTGGATTTTTCCTAAAAAGAATTGTAAGAAGAGATTTCTTTTATGCAATGCACTCTGGTATTGCTCCCTTTTCGATGATTTCACATAGTAACTCAACCACGAGTCTCATTACAGGAGTCTAGAGATGAAAAATTATTTGACAGAGGGATAGCTAATATTATATTTACACCGAAATCTAGGGTTCTCAAGGGGGAAAGATTTATTCCCCTTAGAATAACTCCCTTTACTTCCTACATTTTCAGAGTAACTCTCTTAAATCGTAATATTAGTTTATGAAGAAAATCTCAAACCCTTTTTAATATCATATTATTATTTAATTTTCTTTATTTAAAAATAATTTCTTATTCGCTTTTAAATTTATACGTAGAGATTTTAAATTTCTTAAAAGCTTCAATTATATACATTTTTAAAGGTTAAAAGAAATAACTCAAGTCAGTCAATATCAGTTAGACAGCATCTAAAAAAATACTATCACTTAAAAATATCAAGGAAATGAACGCTGAGGACAAATCCATAAAAATATATTCTAGAGTTAGATTTTTCATCTTCCTAATTGATGCACAGTAAACAGAGTTCCTTAAAACTCCTTTCATAAATTCTTAAAAGCATCTAAGTTAATTCGATATTGATTGTTTACAACCTTTTTTTACAGTTTCTGTTTTTAATGTACATATTTAAATTATTATAATGTTTGAAAATCTATTAATAAAACCCAAATATCAGTCACCGTTCTTTGCTACGAAGTGTATTTCATTTGATGGTTTTATAAATTTCCATTTAGAAACATTATATTTTTAAACAAAATTGACGCAGATTTTCCTAAATACCCTTGGCCTTATTTATAAGGTAATAAACGTAATTTACAGTGAAGTATGAATACAGTGTAGTTCATAAGTCAACAATGAAAACTGAATTTTCATTGAATAACATTAAAAAAAAAATCGTGTCCATTCTTTTGCTTACCACCATTTATTCATTAGACCTATTCCGCTTTATTTATTAACCATCCTATTCCCTATACTCTTATTACGAGGGTGAAATTTGACATCTTTAATACAAACATGAAGAAATTTCCCTGCGTAGGATAGGGTATGAATATAGGCTGCCTAGTAGTGTGTCGTATAGCTTCCTCGTATCCTATCACGTACTTTATTGATTTTATGCTTCTTCGAGTTTTCTAATTTATTTAGTGTGGAAGATTAACATATGAGCGCAAAGAATGATATTTAAATGGGACCAAAAATGGGCTAATTATGACCTAGCATAAAATTTCATTAAAATCAGAGGAGTATAGTTTTTTAGATATTGTTGGTTCACAGATATTGAATGACAGGCAGACAGCTCCAAAAATGATCCTTGATGTCTGAAACGGAATGCTGTATTGGAATTTTCACTCTTTAGAACGATCAGCTTCCGTTACACTTTCGGTAAGCTTGGAAGCAATATTGATTAGTCGCTTTTCAAAATAAAATTATGGAAATGGTTTACTTTATCAAAAAGATGCGTAAGGAAGTAACAAGATGTTAAAGAATTCCGAAAAGGGAAGAGAGATGTAAAGGAAGGAGAGGTGATTTCTCTTGCTAAGTTACGCGCTGTCTAGTGACACTTTTTTTCCATCCCTAATTCGCCCAAAAGGAGAGGTCGTTATCTCTGAGACCTGTTTAGGAACTAAGGAGGTTTCAGATTCACGGATTTCTCAGAAATACCTCGTTTTGCTTCTAGCTTTATACTCGAAATCCTGTGCTTCTCTTCGTTCGATTTAAACTTGCAAATAAACTTTGCACCTCATCCCAAGTTCTCGCTCCTTATTCCCTGAATGGACCGGAGTTTCACCAAGTTTGAGAACTCGGTAATTATTACGTCATCGATCATTCTCCTTGAGCCACCTCTGAGATAACTCCTCTCTCCCCCTTTAGTTTGGTTACTCGATAATTAGCTTAATCAATATTTACTTGTTGACAAGATTCTCTCGGTACAGACTCTTACCGAAGTAGGACAGTGCGAGTTGTAACTAGATTTCCCCTTATTTTTTCCCCCTCATAATATTTTTGAGGGATATATCCACATTAATAGAAAGAAAAAAAGAAATTCGATAAGAATTACATCGAGATACATCTAAAATGCAATTAAACTATCTGAAAACACCAAAAACTTCTTTCAAGTTAACACTTAAATAATACCAGCCCATAAAAACCAAGTTTTTATTATAAATCCTTTATATTTTTGCATTTTAGTTCTGAAGGAAAATATTGGTATTCATTCATTTCAATTTTAAATAAATAATTTAAAATTAATTAATTAGTAACATTTAATTAATTATTATATTTGTTACAATGATTTTGTATCGGTAGAGAGTCGAAATGCCAAGATNCCCCCTCGACCTCCAACATAACCCCTAACCCTTCCTATGCCCTCACAATAACCCCTATTTCTATTCCACTCTTACTTCTTAACATGTTTAACAAATTTCACTGAAATTTGTTCAGTAGTTAAGGCCACATAGATTACATAATATATAAACGACAGAGGGCTTTTAAGCATGTAAAACCATAAAAATCTATAAATCCAACTCTTGCTTTATACTTCTTTAAATATCCATATTCTCGTTCTATGCTTTTTTTACATAAATAGACATTCATGTCGTATAAGCGAAAGTAAAATTTAAAAACAAATTGTGCTCAATAAGTAATATAGATAAAGGTAGACCACCAAAACTGATAAGAAAAATTTGCCATTTGAAGTGTATTTTCAAATATATAAAAATATATTATATACTACAATGTAGTCCGGGATTTATAATTTTCTTAATCACGATGTTATACAATTGTTTTTCTGTTTTTTTTTTATGCTTATTTTATTAGTCAAAAATGTTTTTAGTTCATTCATTAATTTTTTGTAAGTAAATAAAATTAAATAAATTGGACAAAATTTGACTCACTAAATTTATCTAAGAGGATCAGCTTAGTAGTGATTGTGAAAAAACCGACATGAAATCGTTTTCGATTATCTTTTTGACACTGACACACGGCCCAGAACTCATTTTACAAGGTCCCAAATCAATTAAACTCGCGCTACTAAAAAATACGGTCTGTTCATCGTTCTCTATATGAAATGGAAAAACTTTTTCTTAGAAGAATCTCAAGTACTTATCAGTTCCTTTTCGTTTTTTTTTTTTTTTTTTCAACGCAAGAAGCAGGTACTTTTACCAAAGTACTTTTTTTTCTTTCATTGGATAGTTTGTGACATGAAAACTTTGTGACACCTGGACAATAGGGTAAAGGGGGTTTCAAGGTAAACGATGTCAATCTTGTATAGGGATTTGGTTTTTCCCATTTTAACTTTTTCTGTTAAGGCAAAAGTCAAAAGGAACCCCAGATGCGCCAGGGAAAGTTTTTTGCTATACATATTAAACAGAAATGTATTGTTGTCACATACCATTTCTCTAAGGAGTTGTTTATGGGAGGAATACTAGAATCCGACAGTATAGGTATTGAATAATACATAATGTAAACATTGTTTCGATCACTTAAGTTTTCGGAATCGGTTATTTGACAAACTTATCAGTTTTTTTTCTTTAAGTTTTAATTTTACTATGATTAGGTTCCACAAATGCAACTAATTTTTTAAGTGACTCTAGTAAGAACTCGAAATAATTGTTTTTTTTTGTTTTTTTTTAGCTATGCGTACATATTTCGTTATCTTGTTTAATGTGAATTTTTAATAATATTAAGATTATCGAAAAAGTTATAGTACTTTTTCGAAAGCTCTATTTTGTATCGCCAAGCAAATACTGTGTAGAATAAGTTATACTCTATACGCATATCAAAAATGTATTGAGGGTTTAATGGAAGTTTGTTTTTGTTAGATACATAATATTCTATTCAAGTACAGTAATCTCACATATGGAAATGCTTTGAGAAATGCTGAAGAAATTATTTTTCTTCGTAAAAATTACAAACATGAAATTCAAGAACTTGAAATTCAAAATAGTAAAAAATGTGAAACGAGATAAAAGCAAACAGGAAAGAGCTATATAATAACTTCCTTTGCTCTCTATTGAAGACAAGCTATTAAATTCAAAGTTTCTGTTCTGTACAGACAAATCAACAAAATGTTTAGTTCTACAAGTATGATTGAATTTTTTAGACAGGTATCTGACTATTTCAACTGAGGTGATTATCTTACTGTCGTTTCTATTTACTAGTGCTTCATACGGTTTTATCCTGTTTATGCAGGTATATAAATATATTCTCTTTTTTTTTACTCTTATAAACTCTTTGAGTTTAGACTCATTTTTCTATTAATCTTTTACTCGAAGATAAATCGTAATCTTATTTCTGTAGAAGTGAAATCGCATCTTTATAAACACGGTCTTTATAGAAAAATGTACATTTTTGTACTTTAATTTTACTGTATAAATATAGAATTCGATTTTGATGTTAATATTTAAATTTTACCTTTTAATATTTATAGGTTTTTAGTAAAATACAATTATTTTGCAGTTTGACTAATATTGTAGGGGAGACCGGGGCACAGAAGTCCACTGAGTTTTTTTATTGTATAGTGGCGCTACAAACCGGAAATCTGTATAATTTATTAGAGTTAGTTTGTTTCTAGACGTGAGCAATCACTGGCAGAGTTAACTAAGTTTGATCAATTTTTATACACTTTTTTCAATTTTCAAGGAAAGTGATCTAATATTTACGTTATATATAATTAAATGTAAAATTAATTTGATACAGAATTTTTAAACAAATTTACTGTATCTGATAAAGTTAGGTCTTATATTTATAATGTAAATTGTTTTCATTTGTTTATGTCTGTCATGTATCTTGTCATAAAATGTTTTTTAATGACATGTGGCTTGGGGCACAGAGGACCGTAAAGGTCTGCGGTACACCCCATGCTGTTATTTGAATTAGTAAAGAATAGACATACAGCTCTTGCGCAGGGGCTGAAGATAGCGATGAAAATATTGTTTGTAGCTACTGCCAAATAAAAATGTAGAATTTAATTTGTTTTTCTAAATAAACGGAAGTGGTCCTATGTGCCCCTGCACCAGGGGCACAGAGGACCAATCGACTTTTTACAGAAAAAATTAAAATAAAATACTTATAATTAAAATTAAAAACTGTGAGTCGGGGAACAGTTAGAGAAATGTTTATTCTAATAAATACTTCTTTATTTACATAATTTTATTAAATAATGCTGAAGTTATCTGAACACAAACCTTATTAGGTCCTCTGTGCCCCGGTCTCCCCTACATATTGAAGATATGTCGCAGTTTATTGCGTTTGTCTTTGTTTATGAAGGGCTGTGCGAATAATTAATTTTAACCTTTATTACGAGTAAAGTCATTTTCTTTCTTTTTCAGATAGGTAAGGGGTAATTAATTATTTATTTTTAGAAAAAAGTAATTTCTTATGTGTATGATGGTAGAAGTTGTTTTATCTAGGGTGAAGTTATCTAAAAAGTTAACCCTTGCATCACATGATTTGATTTTATTAAGCTTACTTAAGCTTTCTCAATTTTGTCAAAGAGTTTATATGCTCTTACGGAATTTGATTGTCTGTAGGATAAGTTCAGTATTTGATTAGTCTCGGTGATATAGAATAATATAATGTATGTTTTTCCTTTCTAGAAAGCAATTTGAAGACAATACCTGGTATCATTTATACGAAAAATTAAACACCAAAAACAGTCCTCGTTACTGCCCATTAATGTAAGGAAATGTGCGAAGTGTGCAAGTTGTAAAGTCATCAGCGGCAGGCATGGTGACGTCAGTAATTCCATCTCCTCCTTGCTCTCCTTCCCATCTCTCACAAACCCCTAATTGCTCTTTTGATAAGAAATGAATTTAGTGACGGAGAAGAAAATGGAACAGAGCGGAGAAGTAGGAAGGGGTGTCTCCACGACCCGGGCAAAACGTGACAATTCCCACCAACTCTGCCAAATTAGTGGCACTTTAATCCGACCGACTCGGCTCATTAGTTGGTAAGAAAACCTCGAGGGCTCGCCTCCTACCGGCATCCCTCTAAAAAGATCCATTTCTCTCTGCAACTCAACCGTAGAAAAACAATTAGTATTAAATCATTTTCAGAAAAAGATTCACCCAAAAATCTAGAGAAATTTTCGTCTTGTCTATTTCATTTAGATTAAACCTCAGAAGTAATCATTTTTATCGACTAGCTACTGAAAATTATCATTCGCAAATTTTTAATCTGGATGATCCATCTAACTCTAATTATTAATTCATTATTGTCTGGTGGATATCCAATTAACCTATAAATAATTAGATTTAATTTTTTAGATTAGAAATATAGTAAGAGCGAAATTAATTTAGTTACTGTAGATTTAATTGTAGGTCTTCAAGCAATCTTCAAATTCTTTATTATTTATCTATAAATAACTCATTATGTTCTGCAGCTTTAGATGGATAAATGCAAATTCTTCTATAGATATATAAATTATGGCTAGACCAAACTCTTCTTCAAAAATCGCAATAACATGATTTTTTTTGGACCGAGTTTCAAACGGCATAAAATTCTCAATACTATAAATCCTCTTACTGGCCATTAACTTTGAGCTATTATCAGTACACTAGTCCTATATACTTAATAGTAGTAACAGCACATGTTGGGTAATGTTAGACATCATAAACTACTAGTTGGTACTAGTTTATGCTGTTGCCTTAGGCTCCTGGACCAACTCTCCTTGTGGTTTAAGCTCCGCCTCATAAGCTAAAGCATTGCCGGAAGCGGCCAGATTGTGCTCAGCAGGGCCATGCTTTATGACGTGTGAAATTGTCCGCCTGTGCCCTTATAGCCGTTAGCTTCCCAGACCCTTTGTCCCTTCCTGACATTTCTAACTCCCCCCCCCCCCCGGTCGCCAGCTTTTCCCTTTTAAAAAGGTCGTACTACGACATTATTCCCCCTCTTCCTTATCCGCATTAGTTAGCATTCAAAAATTTGGAAAAATGAAAATGGTGAAAAAAAGTAGTAATTTTGCCGCTTAATTAGAGCATTATTTATATTGACTTTGGGTTCATTGAAATCATTATGACATGACATTTCTTAGTAATTGTATGAGTACTTTTTGTAGTACTTGCTGATAAAAGCGGCGTTTTGTAAAAGGTAAATTACCTTCATTTTTAAATTACCTTTACTTTTATTTCGTAACTCTTAAGGAATACAGCGAACTGTATATATTAATATTTCTAAGGATATAATTCAAGGATTTATGGATTTTTCAATATTACAATTTATACCAAGTTGTAAAACTGTCCCAGAGTTGTTTCATAAAGTTACTTCGACTATGCCTGGTCCATAGCATGTATATTGGACGCGCGTATAGGGCTATATATAGCTATACAAATTATTTAAAACCAATGAGAGGAATGTTTCATTTAGGTTAGTAAAATCCGCAAATGACATAAGGTGGGTCCACAGCTAGCGGATCCACGAGAGCGGAAGGCTATATATAGATAAAATATCATTGGGAAATCGCAGTGACGGAGTTGCTGTCCCTTCACCCTCGAGTTTCGGTCGGCCAGGTTATAAACAAAGCAAATCATAACATCGTGTTCTTGAATTTAGTTCTCTTGCTTTAAAAAACGTATATAACAAGATTATAATATATAAAGACATTTATAAATAAGGAACAAGTAATGCACGTTTCACGTAAGGACGTGAGGCGATAATCGCCGCCATCTTGAAAATATTCAGTGTGGCATTTTAATTATTACAAATTCATTTTCTACACTTCAAGACCTTTAAATTAATGTATAACATGCCATGGTAGCTAAAAACTTATTTTTTGGTCACCCGCCATATTGGCAGGGCCGCCATCTTGGAAATATTAGGTGTAAAAACACCAACATTTGTCCAGTTGTCTAAAATTCCGAGATGTACCTGTGTGCTAAATTTCATGTGTCTAGCTATAGTAGTTTATGAGTTGAAACAAGCCAACGGACGGACAGACAGACAGACAGAAAGACAGAGCCGTTATATAAGGTTTCCTTTTGTACTTTGTGCAGAAACCTAAAAGGTACATAATAAAAATAATGTAGAAACAGATATAACTAGGCATCGCGTGGCTCAATCATTGAAGCGAGCGAATTGCAATGAAATACTGCATATTAAAATTAATTCATGTTGAATGTCATATGTCATATGTCATAGTTAAAGGTAAGTGGAAGAGGGTAGTGTGGGATAGTAGACTGGGGGTACTCGGTACAAAGCTCGCCTTCGTAAATAAACCTATGCACTACACGACTTAAAGCACCTTAACCACCTGCCGTAGCTTTTAAACAATTACATATTATAAATGTATCTCATCATTACGCAAAGGCTACTGCTTGTATCAAGTTGAAATTTTTCATGCCTATTTCAATTGATGTTTAGACGATGTATATGAAGTTTTATTAAAATCGTTGCGTTAGGACGTAAGATATCGGTAAAAAGGTTGCTAAGAAAAGATAATTTAGAGATATAATAGGAAAAAAGAAACAGTAATGAATCCTTGAGAGGTTTATATACTTCAAAAAGATGGTAGGGAAGGAATGAAACTGAGTAAGGGAAGATTTAATAGACATAAAACTAAGTAGATTGCTCGTCCACTAGCTGCAGTAGATAGAATGACACGAGAGTTCAGACACTAATACGTTGTATAACTATGCTTTTATTCGTGCATCATTCATTAAGCTCGACAGTTAAAATCTAGCCAAGGTTTAAATATAAACGTGAATCTTACTATCAGGTTTAACACATGATAAACGTGTTATCACGTGTGTATCGTCTAGGGGAGAATTAAGCTCTCTAAGCCTGCTTCACTAAGTCCCTCCAGAATATTACTAAGGGTGTGTCCTTCATCATATTTAGTCTACATCCAAAAATAAAAAATCAGTCCGAGACAAATTATTATTGAACATTTTATTGAAATTTACAATAAAAATAACTTATTCTCGCAGGGAATCGAATCCGGCCTCTCTCTGTCCGCGGTTAAAGCTATTTTCCCAGAAACTAGATTTTTTCAGAAAAACGTCTTATATCATTAGATTTTTAATCAAATGGACTATATTTTAGAATATTTTAATAAAAATCGTCGGAACCGTTTTAGAGAAACAATTGTTTCAGAGTTTTTGGGGGGTAGCGCCACCAAAGTTAATGCTAAAATTAATTTCTTGATTTAGCCAAATTTACATTGATTTAGCCAAATTTACATTGATTTAACCAAATTTACATTGATTTAGCTATTTCATTTAAAATCAGGAGGCAAGTAGTTTAGACTCCACGCTTCTGCTCAGACGACAGANTTTAGGCCAGTTCCCTCTTGTGCGATTTTAAAAAATCGCAATTTTTGGGAACAGGTTACATGGTAGAACATTGTTAATACGATAAATCTTCATTTGAAGACATGCAGGAGGGATGATCAAGAATGACTTTTTGTCGAAAAATGAAATTTTTTGGTCACTTCACGTATCGTCAAGTCGATCCTGGGACATACTGTATACCTAATAGAGATATGATAAAAATAATGTAGGAACAGATACAAATATATTAATAAAACAATTTTAATAATTTATAAACACAGAGGGGAAACAGACAGAGGACGAAGTGAAGGTTTCATAAAGGTTTTAAAGCGGCGCAGCAAACAGAAGGTTTGGAATCAACTTTTTGTGGCGCCGCAAAAACGTTGCCATAGACATACATGAATCGCCCTTCGGGCCTCCTTAATTACGCATCCGCTAGCTGTGAACCAGCTATAGTCACGTTATGACAGCCATCGATTAAATCCTACGCAGGCCAAATACGCGTGCTACGAACCAGGATTAATAAAAGCGAGTGTAAAAATAAATGTTAAAAATTTGTTGGTTTGTAGAAGATAGTGACAGGTGGTACATCTGATTCAAGTCGTTTCCCTGCCATGCTGCACAAGTTTTTAAATTTTTCCATTGTTTACATTAGTTCTTTACTATATGAAATGTTCAGTATGCGTCGGGGCATTGTTCAATACGGATGTGCGGCCAATAAACCTATCTCTCTATAATTATACATTGTTATAAGATTACAACGATACTTTTCTTTTGGAGATTTGAATGTGATAAATAATATCGGTTATTTTATTAGTTTTTACGTGTTTTTTTTTTTGTAAGAGGAAAAGTTATAATTTTATTTTGTTTTATTTATCTTACTTTGAAATTTGAGTTTGTTCAAAATGGTTACACGTTTGAAGAAAATCACCACAACTCTATTCATTTCTCGACTTTAACTATATTAAGGTATTTATTCTTCATTTATGATAAGTAGTACACCCTTTAACTATCCAGAAAGTGGGAGAACGGGAGTGAGTGAAGGTTTTTTTTTTTTATCTATAATAATACTTCCAGTGTGTATTATCCAATATTTCGAACAATTGACAATTCAGTTAAAATTTAAATAACCTAATAAATATATTTATAGTTTTTTTATGACAATAATCTTAATCACACAATTATTTTTGTGGTGTTAAAGGATTGTGCTAGTTCTCATATTTTGCTTCTATTCCATTGTATTGAGATTAAATGTAATAATTTATTTTGATAACTTTAGCTATAACTATTTTGCAGTATTATCTGTATCTCATATCTCACTTTCTCTCTCAATTTTCTCTACAGTTTACCGAGATCACACTAATTACTGCTTTAGTTTTAACTGCTTCTAAACTTAGTGAAGCTTGCAGCTAACTTCTAATTATCTTTCTAGAAATCATTTAATAATCTTTACAGTCCTAGAGGTGTGTTTATGTAATAATTTATATACACGTCCTCTTTAAATAGTTCTTAACATGTTAAACTCTCTACTTTTTTAATTTAATCTTTTTTTTTAATATTTATTTTTTTACTGGTATATATTATTTGTTATTTGTTATTTGGTCAACTATCATTATTAAATTCTTCTTTTAGGTATATTCATATTTATGTATATATAATATTATAGAGATGTGTGTAGTTTGTGTCTACTAAAAACACAACTATAATTAAATTTAATACCTGTATTAAAGTTATTATCATAGATAAGTTCCCTCTGACTGCATCAACATTAACACTTGTTTACTAGATACGTTTTACAGGTAAAATCGTTTTCAGTAGTACTTTGGAATAATAATTTAAAACTACACAGATATTTATTATAAAAAAAAAACTATAGTTTAAATCTGGGTTACTTCTTTCGGTTGTTCTTTTGGTTGTTTCTTTTTATCCTTTCTGCCCTAAACCTTGATTTTAATATCACTAAAAACGATGAGTTAGTGCGTTGACTACGTGGGAAAAACTAGAAAATGGGGTTGGGAGCCAATGAAAGCTCAAGATTTATTCTCTGGATAACCATATAAGAAGGTGAATGAATTGGCTTTATTTTTTCCCTCATGCAGAGGTTGGCCAATCTGTGTCACTGGATTTTCCCGCGCTATCAACGCACTAACTCTCATTTGGGACAGACTGTAGATCAATTTTTTATTCTAGTTGCTTTAGTCATTCCTGTAATACTTTTTTGCTGTGTTGAACGTGTTGTAGGTCGTTTTAAAATGGTTGTCTAACTACTACTTTTGTAATATTAATAAACTCTATAGATTAATGGCAAGCTTTCATTTTAAAAGTTGATTATTAAACTTTTAATTATTTCTAAAACCGAGGGTTTTCTAGAGGCGAGTTTAAGGATTTAGATATAAAGTAGTTGTATTATTACATTTACATTGTGGCCGGTCCTTAGATCCCTTATCGTACTCTCCGGCTATTCTCTTTGATATTGACCCTTCTGCCCGGACAAAGCGACCATTTTTAAGCCGTCCAACCCCTTCCTCCCTTTTCCCGTAGCTTTTACTGAGTTTTGTACGCTTTTGAAACTACTGTAGAATTTCTGCTTGACCTCTGCAAACAGATGAAAACTTGGACTCAAAAACCAGTGACGATATAGATCAGGACCCCTGTGAGCTTTTGGAGTTTTAGTGAGTTAGACAATACATTTGTTAATGAATGAATTTTAAAAAGTCTAGAAAATAATTTTTGCGATACAATGGTTTAAGATGAAAATTATGTATGTATAGATATGCGACCCCTTTGGGAATCAAATTCAGATGTATGTTGGTGAATGGAATCAGGCTTCAGGAATTTTCCAACGCCGACACTCCTGATTAAAATCCTTGAAAAGGCCCCTCCCTACACATTATACGTTTAACCGTATGGTCACCGAAGAGTTTTGGGAGTTATTCTGGACAGAATTGTCCAGCGACCATATGGAGTGTAGAGAAAAATACCGTACGTTGGGCCGTACGGATTCTTTATCCTACTACTTTTGAACATCCTACTACTTGTGAACATCCCTGACAATCTTGAACATGTCTGAAATTTTCCATATGTATTCATTCTTTCTTCCATTCCAAACCTTTCATGCAACAAAAGCTATTATACTACAACCTTACAAACTAAATCAGATCTCACAGACCGTATGGCTGACACGTCGTATAATGTGGCTGGATCAGTTTTGGATTATCCAGCAACCGTTCCGGCGGTGGCCGTGACAACGGTAAAATTAAATTGGTTTCAAACCTCTAATAACATTAAAGAGATGAGTAAATTGAGACCGATCACAACGTACGATAATGTCGTGATTATTATAATTGAAACGGCAACAAGTAAATTAAAACGTATTATATATATAAACTGTTTTATTCTAAAAATAACCGATTAAACAATTATTAGCTTATTTCCTAACCTCATTTAGCTGACCCATATAATTATGATACTTAAATATCGACGACCTATTAATTTTATGAATGGAGTATTTTTCTAATTATAATTATGTTATTCTTGTTTACTATTCTTTTGATTAAAGACCACTTTTTGTTTTTTATTTAACAAAGTATATTCGCAGACACATTTGAATTTATACTGCGGTATTTATTTTAAATGTCAAATGCAGAGAATATAGACCAGAAGATATATCGATTTTGAAACATGGGTGGAAGGGTCAATATATAAACCCTAACTAGGGTCATAAAGCAAAAGAAGGAAAAAGAAAAATGCTGGATTAAATTGTTGTTTTCCTCTCGAGAACACTCTCAGGGCTAGATGTTCTTTTATATACTTGTTATTTACGATTTGCTTGTTTTGACTCACATAAGAACCATTTCAGAAAAAAATCTTTATTAAAAAACCTTCAAGTTGGTATATAAACAATACTTCTTACCTCGAACTTTATATTTACTTCTGTGCCTATATATGTGATTTGTATGTCACCGAATCATTTTCTTTTCAAAGAATTCTTGACTTTTTACTTTAAGTACAAGATATGACAGGTTAATTTAAAATTCTTTAATGTATTATTATTTTATATTTTTTTATTCATGTTTCTTTTCTTTTATAATCTCGATAACATTTGCTTATTTTAAAATTACTTTTTCCCTTTATGCATTTATTTTTTCATTTTTCCTTAGAGGAATGTAAAAAAAACTTCTATTTCTGTTTAAAAAAAAAATTGTTTGTGAAATTCGATACCTTCTAAGGACACATTGCTACGATACTAATTCACACTTTTCCTTCACACTAAAGCTCCGAGACCTTTACCCTTTGAAACTCGATCACTACTGCATTCGACCTAGAACTTCATCTTAATGTTATTATTGCTTCTGCATTGTTTATTAACGACTGTCAGTGATATGATGCTCCGATCCCGTAAAGAAAATCCCTTAAAGCTTAGAACACAATGGGAACATTCTTGCGTTATTCAATGATGTACATCTAAGAAATAAAAATACTAATTTTAGAAATTTAACCACCCTCCTGTACCGTGCTAAAGGTCCACCGAGAAGTAATGAAAATATGAGGAGTAGGCTAGTATGTATATTAGCAGTAGTAAATGTAAACATCCAATCACGTGAATCGCCGCACCAGGTGAATGTTAGTTATCTTTAAAATGACTCCTTATTTCTAACCTAATATCCAGAGTATTAGAAGTCTACTCCATCGAAATACTTAGACCTAATTTTGTGTTATGTATACATCAAAAAATGTTATATAACATTTTTTGTCAGAAATGTGGTGAAGAACATCAGGTTTTTCTGTGTTACACCTTATGTGGGACACCCTGTATATGCTTTAGCTTCTAGGTTCTCATAGAGCTACGAAGAACTTCCCCAATTCTTAGCTAGCGCTTTTATCTCGGACCAGTTTTTCTCCTCTCTTAATACTTTCTGTTTCTACACTCTTCCTCCACGTATGTATTGGATTGCGTCTGCGTCTTGAGCTTGGGTAGCTCTGTTACTCTCCATTGGATGTAGCTNCGAGTTCATAATTACTTAGACTAGTATTTTCAATTTATTAGTTTTCCTAGGTACATTTAATTATTATGAAGGATTTCATCAAAATTTATCATAAAAACAACTTCTCCTCCATACGCGTTTAAAGCTATTTCCTCATGAACAAGATTTTTCCCGGGAATACGGGTAATATCGTTAGATTCATATTTAAATGGATAGGTTAGAATCGTCGGGACCGTTTTAGAGAAATATATATATATTTTTTTTTTTTTTCAAAAGAAAGCTGGACAAGTAAAACCCTAATATAAATAGAAGTAATTTATTATTATAACCGAAGTAAGGTTTTCTCTAAGTGGAGACCTAGTGTAGCATAATAGGAGACAAATACACTTATAAAGGTAATTCCCCTTTTTAAGGTACAAACACTATTATTGTTCCCATGAGAGTAGAGGAGTTGTAAGTCGGTTCCTATTTATTTCCCTGGAGTCAGTGCTATCTAGCAGCGTGTAGCAACGTCAAGGTTTTCCCTTACTAAGAGGGGGGGTGAGAGAGAAAAGAGAAATGTGCGGTTAGTGGAGATAAACCACTGTAGCTAACTAAACATCCCCTGTTTGGTCCTTCTGGTCATGGCTCAGTGGTCGCCTGCTCAATTAGGTGCGAATAATTAGTAACTGTCAACTGAATCGTGTCTATAGATTAGTCAGTCTGGAAAAGCCATGTTCTCTGTTACATAGCCACATGTATAATAGTGTGAAGGATTGACATTCCACATAACCACTATTTTAGTCACGTACAACTATCTCAATTGTATTAATAGCTGATTGGTTGGTCTAATAACAATTTTTTGGCCTTATATCCCGTAATCTAACTCTAGTAAATAAAATTGCACACATTTATCAGTTATATTTATCAGTCATAAAACATTTATCAGTTATCAAAAGACCACAGCAACTTGTAGTTGTGTAGTATTGGTTTGGTTGTTATTTAATATCAGCGCAACTATATAGTAAAGTTTTTCCCGCTTAGTCTCTGAGGAAACGGAACTATGTTGTCAAATATTTTATTGTTTACTTTTGTACCGTGCATATTTTAATAATAAAATAAATCATAGTGTCATCACTGGACATTTTCTATTGGCCAGTTTCCTTTTGTTAATCTTCCTCCCCATTTATTCGTAAATATACCGTGGGAAAAACTCTAGTATAATGCTGAATTTCTTGAAACCGGACTTATTAATTTTATTATTGTGCACGTTATACCGTCTCGAGTCCAGGGGTGAATCCGAAAAAAACACGACCGTCACGAAATACACCGATGACCACAACTTGAGAAAAAATTGACTGATTTAGTTAAAATTTGGAATACATGTTCATTTTACCAATGCCCACAACGAATTCCTAGGACAACGTAATTCGCCCAATCGTTCGCGCGCAACGCTCGCGTAAACGTAAGCTTCAAATATAAAATTATCTGATGGCTTTTTACATTTTGATGTTTAAACATAATATTATCAAAGTAATACGCTTTTATTTATATCACTGTATACCCTGTGTTCAATATTAGGTTGATCGTTGACTATTTATTTATATATAACGGTTTGGAATATGTCTTTGCAAGTGCGATTTTGTTTCCAGCGAGTCCTTGAATCTCTTTATATAAAATCCAAATACCACTCACTCACTCACTCACTCATTCACTCACTGACACATCACGATATCTCTGAAACCACTGGACCTACGACCATGAAATTTTGTAGGTGTGTTCCTCTTACCTCCTAGGTGCTCGCTAAGGAATATTTTTAAAATCCGCCATCTTGATTCAAGATGGCGGCCATTTATATACAAAAGTCGACAAGACGATATCTC
>KZ651346.1:95596-113819 GCA_001010745.2 Gerris buenoi
ATATAACGAAAAACTATTATTCTGAAGGTAATAATATTAAGGTAGCAAAATGACATAGAATATTAATTCAGGAGGCGTTGTGTTCCAAGGTACAAGAGGGGACGCATTTTACAAACATGGCGACTAACGCTAAGAACTTAGGCTTAATATATTCAAATAACTTATGAAAATACTCACCAATCATTGCTGAAATCAACAAGCGGTGATTGGGCCTCAACAAGAACACCCTCTTAATACTAAAAATCGAAAAAGATGGGGAAAACTTTTTACTTTTGCACTTCAAAACAAACTTTTTCCCACAGCGTCCACGTGTTTCACGTGATCCACATGAAACTAACTCTACGGCTTCCTAGCGGCTAGTTCTTCAACATAGTTGAATTTCAGCTCGCTAGGTACCAGGACAACTCAGAAATGGAAAGTGTTCCAAGGTACACTATGCCCAAGGTACACTATGCCCAAGGTACAACAACCTACCCTACAGTTTTGTCGCATTTTTATTTAGGAGGGGGATAAATTTGGGATATTTGCAAATTATCTTATCAAAGAGGAGGGGTATCGAAATAAGTGGGAAGGATAGAATCTATATAATCTTGCATGGTAAAACAATTTAAATGTTTCTTGATGGTAGTTTATATAGAGTTATAAAATTAAAATAAACTCCGTAGCGAAGCACGGGTATCCAGCTAGTTCTGAATAAAACTCAATTTAGTAATATTATTATAGTAAAAGTGTTGAAGAGATAGCGATGATTAATTTAGCCTTATTAGCCTTAGTGTTTAATTTTTATTTGAAAGTTCAAATAGTGTTTAGTGCGAGCTGATAAAGGTTACAGTATACCCTCAACATATACAATTAAACTAAATTTGATCCTTTAAAGATTACACAGAGGATAACTAATTATAGCTAGTCTGCATTAAATATTATGTAGTTTTGAATGAAAAATTTCCTGATCCCGCATTTCTTGCGTCTTACTTTATGTTTGGAGGATGTTTTTTATTTATTTTGTTTTTTTTATTAAGGTAAAAACGGTGGAAATGTTATTATTGTGATTGATGTTGGTTTATTTACCAAGTTCTGAGGGATTTCTGCCGAGAAATTCTTTCTCGTGTGGCGTTTGATATGTAGAACTCAAGAATAACAATCTATCTTTTTTTCAGCTTTACTTAGTTAATAAAATTTGCATCTTTTATTTCGTCTTGCTGTCTGAAACACTTTATGTGTATAAAGTGATGTATGGAGTAATCACACTCAGTTTTGGAAAAAATAGAGTATAGGCTAGCTTCTTTGGCTGCATGATTTCTTTTCTTATTCTCATAACAGTAAAGTAAGAAAAAAATAGGTTTCGTAATAAAAAATGCACATTGCACAAACTTTATTGCAATGTACATTCTTATCTAGAGGAAGCAAAATCTAATAATACCATTTTAGACGAGGTAACATACTATATTTATTCGCTCTGTATTGCTCATAGGGAGCTTCGCAATACCTAGTTATAATAACTATTTTCTTTTCTTTAAGTTAAACTTTTTTGCGATTAGAATAGAGGAAAAGGATTATAATAACATGGAGACATCACGACACAGTGGTAGTAATTCGCTTGATTTTTCTATCCCTATTACATTCAAAGAAATATCACGCCTAACTAAAAAATCGGTCCGAGTGCCTTCACACCTAGCGGGGTGAATGCTATAGTAACAAATATATTTACGTTGTCAGAGTGTTTTTTTTTTTTTTAAGAATAATACCTTTATTGACATTTAATATACAATAATTATACAATAATACAACACATAATAACATATTTTACAATGATTTTACACATTAGCACATTTCAGGTTATCTCTCTACTAGAGAACATGTAGTTCTGTACCGTGAAGAGAGAGTTCTTACTTTCAAATTTTTCTTATGCTTCTTTTATAGTTTAATTAGTTATGATATAATTATTTAGTTATTATTTAAATTTTTTGTTAGTATCATAATTATTCTAGTGGCTATATTGAGGATTATATTTATATTTTTATATTATTAGTATCTATATTAGTATTCTTATATAATTAATTTGTTTTTTATTAATCTATATTTTATTTTATTTTTCTTTTAAGAATAATATATTATATAATGTATATTTATCTTATTATTTATATAATTTGTATAATACATATATTCAATTATTAATTAATTAATTTAAATCTATTTATTTATTTATTTTTTGAGATTATTATAATTATTTTATTTATTTATTTATTTTTAAATTAATTTAGAAGAATATGGTTTTTTATTTTAGTTTTAAATAGTTCAAATTTATGTATACTCTTAAGCTCATTGGGTAATTGATTAAATAACAATACTGCTTTATAAGACCAGTGTCTTTGTGCCATCGAGGTTCTAAGAGATGGTACTACGTAATGACCTTTGGTTTGACCTCTAGTTATTATGACATGGTCAATTTTCTCTAAGTCGTGTTTACCTTCCTGCAGGCGGGTTAGACATTTATATTGATATAACTGTTTGAGAGTTAGTATCGAAAGCTGTTTAAATAGTGGTTCTGAGTGTTCCATACGTCTTTTATTTAATATAATTCTTACAAAAGCTTTGTGTTTAACAAATATTTTTTCTTTGATAGAGTCACTTATTTTCGCTTATTTGCATCAAGAGCAAAATTGGTTTTGGAATTTTTTTTTTTTTTTTTAATTCCAAGCGGTTCTTGCTGCCCTATCCTATTAAATAAAATAGCAGTTTATAATTCAGCTTGTCAGATCTTTAATAAAAGGAATTTAATTCCTAATATAAATCCTATCTCTTTAATATTAGTCAAAAACAGCTGTTAGTAACGTTGCTTCTTTAGATTATTAATTAAATTTATTTTTTAGTAAAAATAACAAACGGAACCAGAAGTACAATTAATTATTCATTATTTAATCTGATTTTAAGTCTTAAAAGTTTAAACTATTATTTTAAACTGCGAATAGATTTTTCAACTTTGTACGATTGTGTTTACCTCATGATAAAGTACATTTTGTTTTTATAATTTCTGGCAACTGTAATTTATTTAAATGTTTAGTGCGCTTTAGTATTGTAATGGCACAAAATTCCTCCTTTAAGGCTCCGTAAATCCAAAAAAAAGTTTGAATATCGTCAGTAATTTATGCAGACAATCAGACCCTAAAATACTTTTATCTTTCTATAAGACTTTTCTGAACAGAAAAACCTTCACCGTGCGCATAGACTATCATTTTATTTCGGGTTACTGCCCCAACAACTCTGAAAATATCTTGTAATAGGTTTCGGCCATTGTAATTAAATCATTAATTAATTAAAGTCCGTTTAAATACTAAGTTTACCACATAATTCACTTTCCTTTAAAAATTTTACTTTTCACCGCTTTGAATAAATATGTTGATTTATTTAAAATTAAAAAATTAAATGCAAGCTTTTATTCGTATTTTTCTCACCAAACCCTTCCATTTGATGCTCATATCATGGATGTGCTAAAAAAATTACTAGTCTACCATCTTGGGCTGCCCGCCATATTGGATTTAGAATTACGTCACTTAGCTCATCATGCATTGTCGTCCAAACTAAACGGTGTGCAAAATTTAAATTCAATCGGTTGAGGATAACTGCTTTAAAATTCAGTTGCAAGATTTGACCCGAACATACATACATACTAACATTGCAAGTTAAATAAAAGCTTTTAAACAATACACCGCCCTCTCAAATTCGAAACAGGTCAGTGAAAACAACCACTTTTTTAATTACAAGTGGAGTCATCTGTATGAAAATTTCGTAATAATAAAGTAATTTAATATTTTCGGACTGATACTCTTTAATGGGGAATGGTTTGTTTGAGGTTGTCGAACTTATTTTAATGTCCAATATTATTTATTTGATATATTACGTGAACATTGTCAAAACCTTTCTGCTCTTATATGGATTTAAGTTACTAGTCATCTTCAAATAAAACATACTAATATACACATATATACTAAATCTGTATATCAAGCTAAAAACTCAAAGTACAAAGGAGGAAAACTTGGGAAATATATTGAGGTTATTTTAAGGACAAAGGAGCATCAAGCAAGGACAACTTTGGGTTCAAAGTGTTTGAGTTAGAGAGAGAGGTGCAGAGAGGTAGTTTCTAATGTAAAGTTTGAAGGTTTGAGTTAAGAGTTTGGTTCGAGTTGGACACATTCAAGCTAACTCGACCCACAGAGAGCAATATGCTAACAGTTTCCTCTGGGATCACATGAAAACCTCCTAAAACCCTAAAACACAAACCCAAAAACTCAACAAGTTAAAACCTTATAGGCAACAGGTGACAGCTACTTTACTTTATCCCGCGAGAATAAACACATACACACCTCTATCTACCTCTTACTCTAGTATAAATATACATTATATTTCCCTCTTAAGATGTATTATTTCCTCGGTTTTTTCCTCTCTTTCTGCCTTCCGATAAAACGCTTCACTTTCTTACTAAACATAGTATCACTTTCATAGTGTATTTCAAATTAAATTCAATTTTAAAAAAGAGTGTTTTCCCTTATTAGTTTCATATATTCGCAGAATACTCCTACATTTATGAATAAATATTATTTTGAAGGCGAGGCAAATTAGATTTGATGGATTTACAGCTTTAATGGATTTACAGTCTAGAATTCTAGAATATGTCTAAAATTAGGTTAATAAACACATTTACATCTCTCAATGTCGTTAGAAGAAAAGAACGGAACCTAAACTACTAAACCAATCTCAATGAAATTTTTTATACATAGCAGAAGTATTATGTATTACTTGGGGGTGAAGTATAAATAATTTCAAGATAAAAAGAACTTTTTATATACTAAGTTTTTAAATTTTCTGTTGAATCATATGTAATGTTGATAATATAATTGTTATTGTTATATAATATAGTAGTGAAAAAAATAGTTCCGAATTTATTTACTTCACATAAATAACAATCATTTAGAGTCTAGAGAGCTGATCTTAAACCTATAAAAGGACAAATCTTTGTACAACGGATCTTCATAACACCAAACCTAAACCGAAGCATCTATAAATTTGAAATAATATAAATAATATAATAAATATATTTCCTGTTTTGCTGTCATTCAATGATTATCTTTTATTTATAAAAAATCGCAAATTTGAAACCTGTCAAAATGAAGATTGTAAATATGGGAAATGGCCAAACAAATAAAATACCTTGCGGATTTTTTCCGAATTAACTTTCACACTGCAAAATTTGTTAAAAACCAATTAAATTCTGCTGAAAGACGGCTAAAAGTATTAAAATAATGCATTGCCATCGTTTTCTGAGCTATGCTAAAAGTTTCAAATGTCTAGCTATTCGGGAAGTTAGTTAGAAATCGATTGCCAGATTTGTACCGGACAAACAAACAAACAAGAATGCAAGTTAATAAAAACGTAATAAAATAAAAGTTTTTGCCTTCAATTTGGAGAAGGTATCAGTCAGACCAGATTAATTTTTTAATTCTAAAAATTTTATTTAGCTTGTTGGATAGGTAATTAAGTATTTCCGAGATATTAAATAAAAATAAATGTAACTTCGTTGGAAATCGAACCCAGTCTGTGTAATGAAAAAAATAACCTGTTATACAAGACATTTCTACAAATATTTAAATAATAAACTATTAAAATAATACTATATTTTGGAATATAATACAGTTTACTGTGTGTATGAGAAAGTAATGTGGACTTGTTGTTCTCCCTAAGCAGATAGGAAGTAAAATTTAACACATATTCTGAGGTCTGTTATGAATAAAAATTAGGGTTATATTTTTAATAGCTTAAGTTTATTAGTTCTTGTATATTATATTATATTTTATAGTATTTATTCGCATGAAAATGAGACATTGCGTAGGAGAGCAATAATTAGGTTTCAATAAAGAATTAAAGCATTCTGTAAGCTCAAATGGAAGGTAAACAATAAGCAGAAGATTTAGAAGCAAACGTCAAGGATGACCCTCTGTGTTTAGCTTGGAGAAGTCCAGGATAGAGTAATATGGTGAGCAATGGACAGCCATTAAAAAATTATATAACCCCAGATTTAGGTTGATAAGTTATAAATCCAAGACAATGCTACAGTATAATCCCAGATTTAAGTTGATATGTTAAAAATTCAAGACAATGCTATAATCCCAGATTTACCTTGATATATTATGTACAATTTTAATCATATTAATTTAACTAATTAATTCAAAAAGAATTGTCATATCGTCTAATGCTTATAAATAAATTTAAAAACTAGTGCTGTGACAGTAAAAAATGTATTATAATAAAATCTTCTATTTAGTTATGTGTAGGCGTAGCATGAAAAAAGGGTGGAATGTAAAATCCTAAATGTATTTTTTACACATATTTTTAAAAAATATGCCTGGCTTATTGCCACAGTATTACATTGTGTAACTAAAGGTGAAATCTAGGTCTTGTTTTTCTTACCCTTGTCTTAATGGTCTGTAAAATTTATGAGTTTAAGTGTTGATTTTGAGTTTGTTTTATGATTGTAATAAACAGTACAAGGTGAAATCTCTTCTCTTCATTTGTTTCTCCTGATTTCTTTTTTTAAACTTTATTTTTGTCATTGTGTTCATGTGGGACAAACACGGCTAACACTTATAGAACAATGTGATTACTCGTCCTTCTAGTGAATTAGTAATAATATTTGTATTACAATATTTTGTAAGTTAAATTGTAGTTATAAAATAAAAAATATTAACTTTAATGTTAAATACGATGAAAGGAAAACACGTTTTTAGTGTTTTGAAGTCATCCTAGAAACTCATAGCTAGTAACTAACGGCATTAGCTAGTTCGTCGCAACTTCGTTCATATCTCCTGACCTAGAGTAGCGAGAGATTTGAAATATGGCATACAAGTACAACTTTTGTGTCTCAAAAGAGAAAAAATATTGCGTACATCACAACTCTAAGTTTGTCTTACGAACAACACTTGTGAAATCAGCGAGCAGTGGCGAAACTGAAGACAATTGTTTTTTTTTGTTGTTTTTTGGGGGGGGGGGGGGTATAGTTTAAAAGGTATTCAAAAGTATATACATATAACGTGTTTTGAAAATGACGGCCATGATATCCCCAAAGTAATCAAAAAAGTAACCCCCCCCCCCCCCCATTCTTATCAACTCATAAGAACTGGTATTAAAAATTTGAAACAGGACAAAATATTTATCTTTTTATTAGTCTAGTATTATTTTCGGGAGTTTATTTAAAAGATACAAAATTTAGATACATTGTGTGCTTGTAACAATTGTGACCAAAAATTTGTATTTTTTGTGTGGACAACTCTTTTAAAGGCATTGGGAAGTGAATTACAAATGTATATCAAGCTTTTGAAGTGGCGGCTATTTTACCCCCAAAATTACCAAAAAAGTGCGCCTACCTAAAATGCTAAAAGAAGAAAATAACTTTCTATTGAATATTTTTTTAACCCTAGAATACTTATCTATATTATATTTCTGATTTATCATTTAGAATTAAAAAAAGCTATGTTTATTTAAATTAAAACTATTGCTTGTATTTTTCAATTCTAAAGGGCCCTATACAACGTCAAACATTCTTTATGTATTTGATTCTAAAAGGAATTTAAATTTATATTGTAGCCATAGAATCTATTTCATTCTCAAGTTAAAATTATTTTATAAATCAATAAATTGCAATGAACCAAAAACTTGGTTATCCGGTAAAACCCGCTTCACGAAGGGGTTGAAGGCTGACGTTTCGCTTCCACTACTGGATGCATTTTCAGGGGTGTGGTGCGATGTTGACTCGAAGCAAACACATGATATACCTACGCACAGTGTTGTCGATAAATTTTCAAAGAATTATTGTAAACAAAATGATTACTTATGGTACTTTGGATCGATTGTATATGTTTCGATCATATCCAATTATAAGATTTATTATTTTTAATTAATGGCTATTTATTTATCCTGTTACATTAATAATGCCTCGACTGTACAAAACAGGTTCATTAATAAACTCGGTACCTCAGTTTATTTGTAGCGTCTGTTCTGTCCGAAACAAAAAGTGGCCCAAAAGCCTGTGATAATAATTCTGCTTGGTCTAATTGCGAGTTATCCGGTCGAACGGGTTTCACGGGGTCTGATATTGGACTAAGACAAATTGCTGTAAAGAGGGAAGGGAAGAAACTCCTGTGTAACGGGCTCCAATCGAGTGAGAAATAGTTCCTTTACAGATCCTTGGCCCAGGGGCTACTTGGACTCTTGTTAGGTTACAAACTGTTACTGTCTTAATGGTTTAACTTTTACCCTGCTTCTTACCTTCTACAGACTTTAGGAAGTAAGACCCACTTTTTTGTAAAGAAAAGTAAAAAAAAGAAGGAGGTAAGAAATTAAATAAAAACAAATGGGTCTTGGGTTTAGAAAGGTTAGGGGCGACTCTTTACTTGGCCTCCGAGTTTCATTAGGGGCTTGAAAAGTTTCCTTTAACGGAAACGAATTTAGGCAAAGACTTTGCCTTCAAGTCGATATCACCACCCTCTAAAGTCCAATAGGTCCTGACATATTGGCCGGAAAACCTCCCCCTTTTCCGTTAGAATCTAACAAACTATTTACTTATTCCTTGTATCTCTAAAGTACAAAGAGAAAGGGTGAGATAAACTTGTCAAATTAAATAGAAAACAGGATGTCTAATGGTTTTCGCCTTTCCTTTTAAACTAAAAGATCCTAAGAAAGGACAAAAACAACAAATTTCCGGGAGTTAGGAAAATTAGATTTACAAATTACATACACTACTCTCTTGATGAACTACTCTTGTTGTATATTTATGTATTTGGTTTATTTGTAATTTCACATACATTCTTGACTTTCTAGGATTGTTAAGTATAAACTCTTAAAGGTAATAATTTTCTTATAAAGTACATATTCCCAAATAGAACTTCTTATGTTTTCTCTAAAGTTTAAATTAAACTAAAGAATGTATGTGACATATTATACAGCTTGATAAACACCCAACTAAAATAACTGACTAGTAGAACAAAACAATATATACTTTACTTTGTATATGGCATTATACTTTGTAAATACGACAGCTCAGATCGGCCAACTTATGTGAGGAAAAATAAAACGACTAAGTGGTTATCTTAAGGTTATCCAGTGATATGCTTGTTTGCCTAGTTTGCCCGACCTACTACCCGCCAAAATCTCGATCTCTTATTGGCTCCCCTCCCGTTTTTTTTATTTTTTACATTTTCCCTCGCTGTCAGAATAACCAAGTATAATGCCATGAGTATAACGAATGAGTATAATGAATTTTGTATAAAATAACACTAGTAAGTGGACTTGGGTCTATCGATTATCTATAATCTTTAAATTGGAAAGAAAATATGGGTATGAGGACTCTTGATTGCCTACTAGAAAATGAGTATGTCGTAATATGTTATCAGAAAAGACCCTTAAAAGGACGATGAATTTTTATAAATTTATAGGAATTCACAAGGTTCATACAAGCTGGTTATCCTGCTCCATGGCCTCAGCTATGGATGCAGAAGATCACTTCCTCTCCCTCCAACTTTTACACTAGTCCTCATCTCATGCATTTTAAAAGAAGGAAGTAAGAAAAGCCTGTTCTTTTATTTTTAGCATGAGACGCTCAAGTGTCTCGTTTGAATGAACAATTCATTTAAAATTAAACAGCTGGCAGTTTAGATAAGAGTTATTAGCTGGTTCAAGGAACCAGAGAACAGATGTAAGCGTCCTTGTATTACCTTGCGCAGTAGCAACTAAACCGTTTCTACATTTATTGAAACAAGTAAAGATTTTTGGTCAAAATATCAGGTACTTCATTTAAGGTCAAACCGATTCTTTAAGAAAAAAATAATTCAAGACAGCATATGCATTTATCATTTCTCTGTTACCATCCTACAGTATACTCGTATTCGAACGATGTTATCTCGAATACTAGATTTATCCCGACAGCTTATAAAGATCTTTTCAACATTTCTTATCTAATATCAGTATTTAAAAAATTGAAAGCCAACAGTATATTATAATAACTGTAAATCTTCCGGAAGAGACCATGTCATGCGGAATTTGAGTCCCTAACATTTTCTCTAGATTTCACAGGCTCACCTCGGAAACCTACGCTATAGGATTAACAATAATATTAGAGATTAATCGAAGTTGAATATTTTCGCCATTACAATTTTTCTCCAACTATGTATTAAATGTGAGAAAGTAAGAACTATTATAGAAACATTCCGAATATTTAATAAGTTTTTTTTATCTCTTTGATTTTAGACTAGTTTATTTCACATTTGTTCTCGAGGAAGTAAGTTGAAATTAGTCCATGTTGACTGTCACTTCTTTAGCATGTAAATATATGGGAGAAATATGCAAAAAGAAAATATCTATGGAACGACGTCCTTTTGTTTAAAATGTTCATTAGCCAAAGGTAAAGTTTCTCAGTTAAATAAACTTTTGAACAAAAACCTAGTGTGTGGGGAGGTATGACGAAAAAGAGCCAAAAAAAGCTTTTTAAAATCTACAAGGCGAGAAAGAGAAATGACAGATCTAAGCCCAGGCTCATGTAAGCAGCTTTAGCCTGTCAAGGCTTGGCTTCATACCAGAACCGACGCACAAAAAACTCACCATTAAACCTCTTTTCTTGACGTTCTCGTGTTCCCCACGGATAAAAAAAATAGTTATTTCTTAAATTTAAAACTCAGTGTCTGTCTTGATGACACTTAAAATATATTAAAAACAGATTAAGATTTCAAGAATGATATTAGTCCGTCTTAATTTTATTCGTATCTGGCTTAAAAATGTTTAAAATTTTCCGAATAAAAAGATATCCTAGTGTATTTAATTTATTATGACAGTTATTTTTTAATGTCACTAGTTTAGCCTTTCCCATGATACGTCATATTCAATAAATTTTAAATGCTTGCAAACGTTCAAATATTCCGACAAAAATAATTATATACAATTTGTATAATCTTCAAGCTTAGAACAGTCGACTCAGATTTCGGGGATTTCTCTATATCTTGCCTGAACCTTGATCTGAATGCGCATTTGTACAAGTGACTGTGTACAAAAAAAGTGACAGTACAGTAAAGTGACTGTGGGCGTTGAATGTGGTTCCGATGCCGTGCTTTCTGAGAATCCTGCTTATCTTGTCGGTTTTTCCTTGGATGTAGGGGAGAAACGTCTTCCGCTGGTCTTCCGTCCTTTCTGCTGGTCTTCCGTCCTTTCTGCTGGGGTGCGTTCCTCGGTGCTCTATTCACAGCGGATGGTTCCCAGTATATCCTCCTTCTTGAGGTGCTGCTTCTCTTCCTTCCATGAGGTCTCGTCACTGATCCTGAAGCCTCTTGACACTAAGGAGTGGATGACAGCTCTCTTCTGCGTCGGGTGGTGATGTGCGCTGTATTCAGGTACATATCCGTATGCGTGGGTTTCCTGTAGACGGAGTGTCCTAGAGTTCCATTGGTCTTCTTCGTCACCAGCACATCCAGAAAGGGTAGGCAGTCCTGCTCTTTAATTTCTATCGTCTTGTCTTAAGGGTAGGCAGTCCTTCTCTTTAATTTCCATCGTCTTGTCTGTCTTGTCTTGTTGTTGCTTCAAGTAAACATCACGATGCACCACACCCCTGAAGATACTTCCAGTAGTGGAACGAAACGTCGGACTTCATCCCCTTCGAGACTCGGATGCCACCGGAAAACCAAGCTGTTTATTACGAGTCTACCCGCGGAAGCCTACGCACCAAGTTATCTATTATTGTTTAAAATATGTTTTTAAGAACATAAATGAATGTTATTTTTATAAACCGACTCCAGAAGTGATCTACTAATCCTTGATAAATTATGTAGCAGAATTAACCCTGTATTATATTATATTCAAACAAGAATTAGATGTTTTGGACTGGATACTTAGCGTGATTCAATTCTAAATAATATACCTATCTATGCAATAATATTAAGAGCTTAGAGAAAAGGGGTTTTAAATACTTGTAATATATAATATAAATACATTTAAAAGAGATGCAAAGACTATTTTTTGGGGTAATTTACTCGTCTAATATGTAAATGGAAAAATGTAGTAAAGGGAGAAGAGGAATAAAAATTATAAATTACGTTTTCCATATTCTTCCTCGTACTATAAAGTCTTAAGAAGGGTGTAATTGCTTTCCAGTTAAAATTTAAATATTAAAGGGTAAAAAAAATAACCGTCAGTAGGGTATTACAGTGTTTAACATGTGTATCCTTTTTGGTTCTTTAGTTTAGTCCCAGAATCAAATAACTTGTAAAAAAAAAAACACGTAAAGGGTAAGAGGGAAAAAAGTGCAAAGGAAAGTGAAAAAGGTGTGATAGGATTGTTCCGGTGCTTTGAACTTCAAGGCGGGGAGGGTTAGGGCCAATTTAAAATTAAATGGAACAATTCCTTCTGCCTTACGACCATAAAAAGGAATCTATTAGTAGAGAAAAAACTTCATTAAAAAACCTAGCAGGTAAAAGAGATCTTTTAGTTGTTTGTCTTTTTTATTTTACTCCTTTTTACTTAGAAATTACATACCTTGGTAAGCGTACTGTTAAATGTATTCCTCATTAGAATATGATTTAAAATATAAAGAGTTCATTTTGAATTTGAATTATAAATTAAAGAAACGTTTTCCAGACTAAGTAATGATGCAAAGGTGATACTAGAAATGTCGAAACGTGCGTGTTAAACCCTTGGGTATCGGATTATTCGAGTGGGGAGCGGTGAGTGGTGAGCGGTAGGCGGCAGAGCGGCAGACAGTTGTTACTTACGTTTATACTTACATTGAGTACAATGGAAATAGAGGACGGCCGGCTACGAGAAGCACGAGCGTATGAGTAAAAAATGTTGCCGCTTACTGCTCACCGCTCAGCCTAGTCATTAATTTTCGCTCACCGCTCAGTCTTTTCAGTTGATTAAAAACTCCCGGCCAATGGAAGGGAACTGATTAAAAAAAACACCCAGCCTATTATTTTCGCTATCTCTGCCGCCCACCGCTCACCGCTAAGCGTTGGTATCTTACTCGAGGCCTTATACGCTGGTAAGATATAGCTCAATCGGCTCTTTAATAGCTAATGGGTAATGAGGGTGAGGGAGGGACGGTACCCTCGAATTGTTTACTTGCCTATTGGTCCTTTTGTTGGTGATTCGTTTTGATTTTTCCCTCGTTAGTGTTTTAGCCTAGTTGATTATTATTGATGATGCCCTAATAATGAATAACTTAGAAGGTTGTCTTGGCTATTTTCTATATGTCAATAGGCAGACTGTAAGCTTCTCTAATTTTTATTTTGATGTAAAGATGAATTTTCAATTCTTAGTTGTGCATTTCATGAAACTTGTGTTGTATTCTTGTAAACAAGTTAGTACAAATGATTTGCCAAAATATCATTAAATTTTCTTATTCTATAGGTAGGATAACCAAATAACAGCGGTTCACTGCTTCACTGTAAAATTTCCTTTCTAAAATCACAAGAATTCAAGAACAGTTCTAAAAAGTTTCTCTTAAATGGGATGCCTGTCTGCAGATAATTCCGTATCTTTTCCATCTTGTTGTAAATCTCTTGAAGATTTCCCTTTTTTTTTATGAAATTTGTCCCTACCAACAAGGTCTTTGAAAGATGTCATGATCATAACAAAACTTTTCGGGTTAAAACTCGGTCTGACTTTTTAAAGACCTTAAAAAAAAGTTGTTTAGGCTTTAAAAAATTTCTTTTTTTCTCTCTTCTTTCAATCTTTTGCTTCTTTTTTTTTAGAATCTATTCGTAACGTGGTTGCGGGAACGAAAAAACTTCTTTTAACAAGAAAAAGCTTCCTTCTTGAGTGTTTATGACAAAATAAAAAAAGATTATGCTTCCATTGAATTATATATATATAAACTACATGCCTTATGATGTGTTAATTACTTTTTAACCAGTGCTTAACTAAATAATAATTAAAGTAATTTCGAACAATAATAAACATGAATTACAGTATGAAAAATACATAATTATACCATAACATAAAATCTGGGAAAGTCAGCATGATATTATTATTAATATTATTTCAGATCTTTTCAGCAAAAGGTAGAAAGAAAACGAATATAAGAGGAAATATAGAAGATGATTGCAAATTCAACAATCTTTTTTATAATCCTAGTCATGGTTAATGTATTTATGCATATTAGACAGCGAGTTATGTATAGTCTCTTTCAACTATATACGGGTTTAGATCCGCGATGCAGTTGAAATACACGTATATATACCAAACAAAAGTGTTCTTTGAGCTTTGAAATACGGTCCTCACATTATTGCTTAACAATGGACATAACCGTCATCGTTGGTTCCGTGTTCTGCATAGAACGAACAATGAACGTTTATCTAGCAAAGCTATAGACAGCAATGCGAAGGGAGAAATCCTTGGGAGAAGAGAGACAACATGGATGGACAAAATGGCATTGAAGAATCAAGTGATATTTCTCTTATCTTCCTTTAAGCTAAAGGCTTGATATTTTTACTGTCAACTTTGTGGTATGTAGCCCACGTGTTTAAAATATAATATATTTAGAGGTAGTTAGTTGATTTTTAATACTGGGTATAAGTAAATTGCACTATTTATTAGCAGCAATAAAAAAGAATGATTTACGAAGTAAAAAAAACTATAAATTGCACTACTACTCCTCAAAACGATGTAAAGAAAATAGTGTAAATTACACCACTGCCTTCCAGAACGAGGTAGGTTAAACTATGTAAATTGCATTAATTCCTTTCAACCTATTTCCAATGGTGCCATCGTTAGTAAAATTATTTTGTACAATGTACAAGTCAGACAAAGGGACATTTAGTGGTGCAATTTACACTATTTTTCTTACTTCGTTTCAAGAGGTAGTGGAGGAATTTACATAATTTTACTTACTTCGTATTTAAACGGAGTGGTGGAATATACATACATTGATTTACTTCGTTCAAAAAGAAAAAAAAATGGTGCAATTTAGAGTTCCCTAAATACGTCTTTTTGAGTTTAGCAATTCGTTAGAGCCACATTAGTTTTTTAAAAATTCCTTTTCTTTAAGAAAAGGAGTAATTACTTATAATCACCTAAATGTTACACTTACCATTAAAAGTATAGTAACATATGCTACTATGTTAAAACTTATTAATTTACGGTTATAAAAATTATTAATATTAATTTACTACAACTGCTTTCTTTTTACCCCGACGAAGAAAATAAATTATTCTGATGGGTGATTATTTTTAAATTTACTCTTATATCCATTGCTATCTTAATCACCAAAGCTTATTTTCAAGACGTTATTGAATCAATGTATAAGTTCGTCTTGATCTTCAAGTAATTGCTCTATAAACCCAATCATACTCAGTTTATATTTCCACAACGACGCGACGCGAGAACTCAATGAAATTGAAAAGTAATTTTACATTGTTCCATTACTTTACGGTATAAGTTGAAATGTAGAGCAACTTTTCAATTTTATTATTAAGTGCAGTTTATTTTCAATGTAATATGTGGGATATAACTAGAAAACTCAGAAGACATTAGGACTTGTCTGGAACTGCAGATAGATTCCGAGTAGATTGGCTTCTATTTCCAGCCAAGTCTTTCTCCTTGTATGATACTCGATGTGATTAGTTTTCTTTCCTTAGTGATCCTCACCGTTTTCCTGTCCATTCTCTTTCTCTACTTTACCGTTTTATCGTTACATCTTTGTCTGATTCCCCTTGACGATCTCTACGTTTTCTTCTCTCTCCTTGCAATCCCTCCTTCACTTCTTCTCTTATATGTCGGGCTGTCAAGTTTTCTAACTGGCTCTCGAGTGGGGTAGATGTTGCCTGCGTTCAAGAGGACAAATCTCTTGACCAGTGTCTCACCAAATGAAATCCCCCCCCCCAGACAGTAGGATCCTCAATGTCTGTCTCTAATTCACTCTGAGAGAGGGTGCCTGACAAATACCTGCTATTCATTACCTCGTTTTCTCTTTATAATTCTTCTTAACATTTTACTCTTGTCTCACTTTACAACTCAAATGTATTTTATCTATTTTATATATTAGAAGCTCAGTAAAAACACCGTGAAAAAAAAATCTAACAAGCAATTTAATTAAATAATTATATGTATTTTAACATGCATTAAGCACAAATTGAATCCGATAAAAGTTGAGTAATAGTACGTTGGGTACATGGCTAAATAAGCCAAAAAGCTGCACTNTTTTGGTGTCCTGCACGGATTTTGAAGTGGCTCCCTATCTGAAAAGTTACCTCTGGGCATCAACTATGCCCACACAAAGTGGCATATTTCAATCAAAAAGTGCAGCTTTTTTTGGTGTACCCAACGTACTATAAGGGATAGTATTTTCAATTCTACCGCATGGTATTTTTTTTTTTTTAAATGTTATTTTAACCATATAAATTTTACGAATCATTTCATTGATTATAAACTGAATGAAAAGGTGGCAAAATTTTGAATAAAAAAGGAGCAACATTTTTGAAGAAATTAAAGGTGAAATGAAGCTGTTAGGTTAAATGTAAAGGCGTAAAAGAAAGGCCTGTATTTGATGAATGTTGCTTGCCTGAATACTAACCCACATCAGAGTGCCTCGTTTCCCTCTTAGTATCCATCATTCTCCGCCTTGAAACTCTATTCTCACAACTCAACACCGAACTAATTACATCAACATCACGCGTCGTTTACTCTCCTCCAGAAACTTGTAATATAGTTCAAACTTTAGGCTTCTAACTTCACCTACAACCGCATTAATCCCATACAGATTTCGGTCAAGGCTAATTAAGATTCTAATGATTAAGAGATGATTAATTTCCGTTAAAAACATTTTTAGTCATCGAGGTTTAGTCATTACTATTATATATTGGATAAACCAACATTAATTTTTCCATTAAAAGTCAATTGAAACCTCTAAAGAATACAAAGAATCTGTTGAAATATAATTTGTAAAGATAGGATGTGGTGTATCAAACATATTAATATGTGTTATTGTCAACCTTTATTTTTGAACAAAAAAGTAAATAATATATATTAGAGTAAGTACAAAGAAGAAAAGAGATAAGACCAAACAAATTCTCTGATGTCGCAAATGCATTTTGATTTCGCTAATAATTGTGATATTAGAAACAAATATATCGTTCCTCAAAAAAATAATCAGTTGTCCGTTACCTTCCTTAAGCTCAGAAGTAAAATGTATTTCTAACGATTATAAATCAAAATGCGTAATCATTAATCTAAATTATATTATTTTAAACCTGATGAAAAATGTTTACTTTCATTTTATTGTGTTTCGTTGGATTTTTAAACAGTTTGATTAAACACCGTGAACTTTATTAGCATAATTACAGAGGTGCCATACATGATTAAAAAGTTCCTGGCTTTGATAAATTGTTATAACTTAATAAATAACATGATAACCTAATAGTAAGCTTTTATTAAATACATTTTATGGTTGAAAGCAGCTTTTGTAATTTATTTATTATATATTCATATGGGTTTTGTAATAAACGTTGTAACATAGCATAGTATGATAAAAGTCTAATCTTAATTTACAAAATACATTATCATTATATATATATATATACAAAATTTGTGTGTGTGTGTGTGTTCATTTATGTATTATATTATAATAAATTTTTTTATTATATTATAATACATAAATAATTTAAAAAACTAATTAGTTTTCTTAAGTAATTATAAACAATTTTATTTCATTAAATTAAAACCTACAATTCTAATAATCTATATTAAACTTTACTACATAATTACTTGGTCTAAAATTAATTAACAATAAAAATTACTTTTTTCCGATGGGGCATCGAACCCGGCCTATTTTCTAAAAAACAAAAGAAGAGAATTCCGAGGAAAACGACGTATGGTTAGATTCGCTTTTAAATGAAATACATTTAAAACATTTTTAATCCACAAATTTTTGATGTATAATTTTGTTATACTACTCCTTATCTTCAAGTAGTGTCTTATCTTCTTAATTGGTGATTGGCAGTAGCCGGCGCTCGTCCGATTTACTTCTTTTTAAAGGTTATTTTAAATCTATCTACCACGGATCCTGGATGACCTGAACACCATTCGCCAACCAATTGCCAGCATATTCATCGCTGTGATAGAGAGATTGATGAGAAAAAAAGGGGGGACACTTGCCCGATATGATTTCTTAAATAGTGTGGATAAATCTTTAAACGGT
>KZ651346.1:117410-129143 GCA_001010745.2 Gerris buenoi
CATAATTAGCTCATTGTTGATCCCATATAAGTTTCAACCATCTGACTATATGCTTCTCTTACGCATTCGCACAAACATACTTTTATTTACATCTTAACTTCAAAAGTACTTATAGGATTTTAATCAAATTTGGATGGTTTGTCGAATGTAATCAAGTAGAAATGTTTAATAACTTATAGTGTAGCACCATGCTTCGCATTTAGCTGTAATGTAGGAATGTTAGGTAGTCGCCCGGCACCCCTCCTCTACTACCCTCTATTCCACTTATATGTTCTTCAACTATAACATTTATCATGGATAACTATTTTGCTTTATAAATTGCTAAATTTAAGGTAACAAATACCATTTTTGTATAAATATTTGGTTCATATACAATGAAGCTTTCTTTCCTTTACCCAAACGAACTCTTGTTATAATATTATGTTTTTTCCCAAGGCTAAAGATCACAGCTTTTGATTGTATTTCTTTTTCAAACGTTCGCCCCTCGCTATTGTGTCTCAACTCAAAGCAGGGAAAATTATTGGCAATTGCTGTTTTTGAAGTTGTATTGAAAAATGAACTTTGAATATTGAGATGCAATTATACTATATGCATTGTAGCTATTCTAAAACCTTAAATTTTAGTTACATATTTTTAAAATGTTGCTAATACTCTGGAGCTAGTGGTCTAATATATTCTAGTTAGAGCTAAGTATTAAAATGATAGAGTATAAAAGTACACGGAAAAAATTAATTGTAAATGTTAATAAAAGAATTAAGGTGGGTTTTTGCAAACGTTTTCTACACGCGTTTGTTAGTAGACAAACATTGAGAGATTTCCCCCACCCTTCCTTCCTTGTGCACTTGCGCAGTGTTCCCTTCAGGTTATAAGCAAAGCCTAATATATTATTAACATTCAAAGCAAATTTTCTAAAAGAATTATTTTAAAGTGAAGAAACCAGTGTATCGTTAATATTTACTATGTAAATTAATGAGTCGAAAAATGGAATCAAAATTATAAACAAGAAGGAAAAGGGAAAGGTTTCAAAAATATAAGGAAAAAAATCTAGGAATGATTAAAAATACTAGATTTCGAGATATGACAAAAAAAAAAAAAAAAAAAAAAAAAAAAAAAAAAAAAAAAAAAAAAAAAAAAAAAAAAAAAAAAAAAAAAAAAAAAAAAACAACTGAAAACTGCTACGTTGAACCCTCAATAAGTATGATTAATATTATATACTATGACATTGAATTTCAGCATCACTATGTACATGAAAAATTATTTAGCTCGAGTATGATCCTTTACGTGTTGAATAAAACAGCATATAGGTCAATACAGCAATAGGACGGAGGATTACTTTACACAATCTGCTCGATGTGAAAATATGATTAGTGTTTCTAATTAAATTTTAAAAAATAAATGTAGCTCAGTATATNTGTGGAGACGGGAGAAGGGGGAGTATCCCTTGCTGAGCTCAGCCCATTCGCTTGAACCCAAGCTAGCTCCCTCAATAACTAATTACCACTTTATATCCTTTAGAGGGGTATCATCAGCAAAATACCCTCCTCATATTCTATCAACTTGCTTCATCTTATCCCTTTCTATGGACTGCAAAATTTATCGCTTATGGTTTTTTTCTTTTTCTTTATTTCTAAAGATCTAATTTTGTTCCATTTTCCACCTTTTTTCTCATCATTGCTCCCCGCCGAGAAATTATATCTTTTTAAAAATTAATTATTTTTTACGACCACCTTTCTCTCTTTTTTAATTTAATTAATTAGAAATTATAGTTTTCTTCTTGCTACCCTCTTTAACAAACATTAAGGGATAAAGGAAAGAAGATAGTTAAGATAGTTAGTGAAAAAGATTAAAGTAAGAATGTTACAGTTAGTTAATGTTTAGACATTTAATTTGTGAATTACTTTTTTATTTTGATACTGCGTAAAAAAGATCTAGTATTTTTAACCAGATATGTTTACTTTGTAAAGTAGCGAAAAGTATTATTACATTTGCAGTTGCTCTGCATGTTTGTAACATTGCAATACAAACGTTAAACGTTTTATCTTATTAATCAATTATAAATTATTTTAGTAAGCAAGTAATTTGAATAATTTATTTATTCTCCTGTTTACTTCCTGAAATATTAATTTAAGCGCTGAGAAACTCCTCATTGTAGATTGAAAATGAAAAAATTAATACATCATTTGGTTCACAGCAGAGTGAAGTGCAGTTTTTATATTTTTTTCTGTAAAAATCGATCTTCTAAAAGGTGAATATATTACTTTCTTATATCATTATCATTCATTAATTTGTCTCGATAACGTTTCGGGACGTTTCATTTTAAATTTTAATTACGCCATCAATCGCTTTTTAGTGTGGATAGGTAATCTATTTTTGGATATAGTTGTGTTCATCGATGAAGGAGAATAAAAAAAAAAAATAATAATAAATACTTCAGTTGTGTAAGATCACTTTGTTTACTATTTATTGGCTTTTTCTCTCTCTGTAATTTGATGGAGAGCAGCTTAAATAATTTGTGCAAGTCGAAGGATTAGCCTCAATACTCGTTTTTCATTGTGACAACATTGTTGTCTAGGATACAATATCTACCGAAAAAGTTGAAAAAAAATCACAGGGAAGTACTTGCCCCAAGTACTTTTTAGGGTTTTGTAGATGAGTAAGCATACCCATTATGTAATTATGATTTCTGGTCTTCGATCTCAAGAGTCCGGGTTCGATTCCCCGGGGGGTCACAATGTTTTTTATCAGTAATAAACCAATAAGGAATGCAAACTTTAAAAAAGCAAATATATATTTGTGTCCTACTCTTCAGCAGCTTTCATTTGATACCCAACTCAAAATTTTAAAAAAATAAAATTTTGGGCGCACTTCACTATTTCGCGCCCAAAATTGACAATTTTTAAAAATTTGGGATCAACTCCCGGAATTTTCATCGCCCAACAATAAGGCATTAGCATGAATTATTTCGAAATTTTAGCACCAGCCAATCTATAGTGGTTGGGGGGGGGAAATTTTTTTTTGGGTATATTTTGATTTTTTTCCCCTATAAGGAATGCAAAATTTAAAAAAGCATATATATATTTGTGTTCTACTCTTCAGCAGCTTTCATTTGATACCCCACTCAAAAATTTAAAAAAATGTAAATTTTTGAGTTTACCACATTTTTTTGAATTGCGCATGCGCAAATCTAATTATGGACTTCTGTATATTTTTCCTCTGGTTGGGTCAAAAAGTTGCACCAGGGTTCCAAATTTCAGCACTTTCGCTTGAACGGTTCGGGCCCTATGAACCAAAGAGCGACGGACAGACGGACACATCACCCTCGGCATAAGGGTTTTGAGAAGTATCTACAAAACCCTAAAAAGAGTATTTTTGTTTACCGATTAGGTTTTGTTTTTTTGTTGGAAGATGCGGTAGCATTGGTGTCTAGGATTCAATATCTACCGAATTTTTATTTCTTACTTTGTTTAGTGATTAGGTTTTATATTCGTGCAATTTCGAAATTATTATGACGAGGTTAACAAAATAGTATAATTATCTTTTAAATTATAATTTTATCTCAGCTTTTTTATTTAAGCTGAGAGTGTTTAATAAAAGCAATTGATGCTTGTATTTTATATTTTTTACTCCTTTTTTTTTTAGTTTTTTTTTATCATTTTTAAATTTTTAACTGTTTACAGTTAAAAATTCATAAAGACGAAGTGTGATAACTTTAGTTTTGCGGTACTGTGTGTAGGGACTGACTCTTTATTCTGTGTTTAGTTAAGTTAAGTAATTTGACCTCGTTTGTAAGAGGTAGAGGTCATTGGAGTTGTATGATAAAGGTGGGAGGTATAGGTGCAGTACAGAAGGGTGGATAGAAGTGTAAAGGGTCCTCGAGTGTGCTTAGCCCTGAGTGGCAGCCACCGGTTAAATCATTAAGTACCCTACGGTTAAAAGCCTTTCTAAGACAAAAGGCTCCTAAAATCTTAAACATCTAAAAAGAGATTTTTAATAAAACAGGGCTCGTCGAGAGTTCTTACCGTGTAGGAGTTAGCCTTTCTGCACGTGACTTCTAACTCCCCGGGATTTACGCTTAGCAAATTATTTAACGGACTAGTTCTTAATTTCTAACAACTTGCCTCTTACCTCGGTAAAAATCTCTTGTTTTTACTTTGATGATTAATTTAACTTGTTCGTTTCCAATTCTGTTACTAAACAAACAGTTATATGGAACTTCTAAATACATGTATGTAACTAAGTTTTTGTTTTCCTTTTTCATATTCAGAGTATATTTACATTTATTTACGCATCCCAAGTGCAATTCTGTTGTTAGTAAATAAAAAAATAGGAATAATTAGATTTTGGTATGTTTTGTCTCAACTCAATAAGATGTGTGGGAACACTGCTTCTTATCACAATACCAGCTGTTTTTCCTTATTTTCTGATAAATGTAATCGTCGCGACTCATGTTTGTTCAAAACTCTCAGTCAATAAGTGTTGCAACTTTACTTACTACCATAGGCGCCCATACCTATGGGCGGGGGAAGGGGGGGGGGCGTGCCCCCTCCCTAGCTCTCAGGAAAAGAGGAAAAATACATATTTCCGTAGACAATTCAGGTGTTTTGCTTTGAAGAAACCTACCCCCACCCCCTCCCGGTGTCGGTGTCCACCCCTGGAAAAATTCATATGAGCTCTCATGCTTACAACTGCTTTGATCTGACACAATGTGCTACTGTTTTGTGACACACTGTGCTACTGTTTTGTTGTGACACAATGTGCTACATTTTAATCTGACACAATGTGCTACATTTTAATCTGACACAATGTTCTACTGTTTTAATCTGACACAATGTTCTACTGTTTTGTTGTGACACAATGTGCTACATTTTAATCTGACACAATGTGCTACATTTTTGATTATGCAATCGTGTCGTAACTTTAACCTACAACCGTTTTAATAGTTAAGACTTACTTAGTTTGAACAAATAAGAAACAAATAACTTCAATCCACATAATCTCAAAACTATTATTTTTGACTTGCGACAGTATTGCACTCAGGGTAAAATATAATATATACATTTTATATATAGAGAGAAACTATGCATTGTGAGCATTTTATTTTGAGATCTGCACACTATAAAATCCCTTGTGGCTGCAAGTACAATCTGTGGCCTGGAAGTCAAATTCTATTAATTTAACGACATTATAAGATCCAACTATTTGAATTGTAATAAGCAGCTTATGCTTCTTGTTTCTATACAGAATATATAGATATTTTTTAAATAAATTTACGTTAGACGGTTTAAAGAGTAAATTGTATTTATGCGCAAAGGCCTTTACTAAGTAGGAGCAATAAAAATATTTCAATGATGAAATCTGTAGAAGGAAACATTTTTGCATTCACGCTTTACATAAAAACGATTAATTTCTATAAACAAAATTCGATTTTTCAATCATGGCATAAAATAGGCAGCTCGATATTTAAAAGTGTTCTAGCTGATCAGAAAGGGAAGCAATTGCCGATCAAAGGTGACTAGTCTCGAAGCTAGAGGAAGCACTCAGTACATGTATATAATATGAGAGGTGGACGTCACGCATTGATCAAGCTAATTCACGTTCCATTAGACTATATTGCAATAATTACACATTACTATGACATGCTAATGTTAGTGTACTGTATCATGCTTCCTCCCTAACTTTACCTTCTCCTACCTTGAATCCATCTACAATGTTCATTAATACAAAATGTCCTTCCATGCATTTATAGTCCACAGCTCCCTCTTATACTGAAATACACTATCTAATAGTATTGTGCTCTAGGGTCTTATCTTTTATCTAGTAAAGGGTTTATTACCATTAACTTCCAAGAGGTTCTAGTTATTAGTCTACGTCATATTTAATACTAATTCTTATGTTACTATTTTTAAATTACAAATCATGTGTTAACGTAGCGTTTATCAATTTTATTTGTATTTTTTGAAACAGTTGAAATTTGGTCCATATTCCATATGTTAATTTTACCAATGCCCAAGACGAGTTTGCAACGTTATCCACCCAAGCTTTCGTGCGCAACACTCGCGTAAACGTATAAGCGCTAAAAAAGTTTAGGACAGAAAAAAATTCTAACTTCAAAAATTCTTATTATTTATTGAATAGATAATAAGACGAACAACTTTTTTAAATAAAATAAATGTATTTATACATTTGTTTTTAGTAAAACCAACACCGACACATGTATGATGCGTTGAAGATAGCTAAATTTATTAAAGAGGACCTAAACCTTAAAAATAGAGAAAACAACGTTTTTACTGATGTCTTACATTCTAACGTATTTTAATTAAACTTAACACACATCGTCTAAAGTACCTACAATTGAAAAAGGCAAATGTAAAATTTCAACCTGACACAAGCAGAAGTTTTTGTGCAGTGAAGGGATATATTTTATATTATTTTAAATAGAATAGGCAGGGGCGTGAGAACCATCCTCTTTAACTATCAACTCATCATGCTTAACTATGTTCTCAATATTCCATACATATTTATTGCAAGACGCTCGCTTCAATTATAAAAAAAATGATTTTTTTCCGCAAGTAGTTGGCATCGTATACCCAGCAGTGTGATTTTATAATTTATATTTACTGAAAAGCGTAAGGAACTTCGTTCCTAGTAGGTGTCTCGTGACTCAACACATTTTTTTCTTTTTTAATTGTTAACTGTACGCCGTTGTCCATCTCAATGTAATCCGAACAAATAACGTAAATCATTTGTAGTCTAATTTGAAAAATAACATAAGACTTGTAAGTAAAAATAGTTAGTTTCTTTTAATTATATCTCCTTTCTACTCCGCAAGTAGTTAGCATCGTATACCCAGCAATGTGATTTTTTAATTTATATTTACTGAAAAGCGTAAGGAACTTCGTTCCTAGTAGGATTCTCGTGACTCAACACATTTTTTTTCTTTTTAGGGTTTTGTAGATACTCCTCAAAACCCTTATGCCGAGGGTGATGTGTCCGTCTGTCCGTCGCTCTTTGGCTCATAGCGCCCGAACCATTTAAGCTAAAATGCTGAAATTTATAACACTGGCGTAACTTCCGGGCCCAAACACAGGACATATACACAAAAGTTAAAAATTTAATATGCGCATGCGCAATTCGAAAAAATGCGGTAAAGTCAAAAATTTAGATTTTTTTTAATTTTCGAGTGGGGTATCAAATGAAAGCTGCTGAATAGCAGATTACAAATATATGAATAAATTTTTAAATTTCGCTTTCCTTATTGCTCAAATAAATCAAAATACACCCAAAATTGCCCCCCCTCAACTACCATATAACGGCTGGTCGTAAAATTTCAAAATAATTCATACTAATACCCTATTGTGGGGTGATGCAAATTCCGGGAGTGCATCGAAAAATTTTAAAAATTGCCAATTTTAGGCGCGAAAATTTAAAATTTGCCCAAAATTTTATTTTTTTAAAATTTTGAGTTGGGTATCAAATGAAAGCTGCTGAAGAGTAGGACACAAATATATATTTGCTTTTTTAAATTTTGCGTTCCTTATTGGTTTATTACTGATAAAAAACATTGTGACCCCCCGGGGGATCGAACCCGGGACTTTTAGATTGAAGACAAGAAATCATTATTTACATAATGGGTATGCTTACTCATCTACAAAACCCTAAAAAGTACTTGGACTAAGTACTTCCCTGTGATTTTTTAATTGTTAACTTTACGCCGTTGTCCATCTCAATGGTAATCCTAACAAATAATGTAAATCATTTGTAGTCTAATTTGAAAAATAACAAGACTTGTAAGTAATTTAGAGTGGATTGTCGTTTTATATACTACTCGTAGATATTTAGTTGGAATTAAAAGCCCGAGGTTTAGAGACGAAATATTTTTCATAAGATCAAATGTTTTCACTCATGAATCGTGATCATTATTCATGATCATTAAAATTGTAAAACCATCGAAAATTGCGAGCTACAATGAAATAAAGGATTAATTTGCACATAAAAGTAAAACTAAATAAAACCTAATTATGTTTTCCCCTACGTTATTGAACTTAAATGATCATTAACGATGTTTAGAATCCCTTAGTGAAAGATTTAATTCAGGCAAATATTTTATCTTAAAGCTTTTTCAACGCTAAACTAACCTTTAAAACATCGACCCCAAGGAAAACTAAACTATTATAAACATTTTTGGGGAGGCATTTATTGGTATTATATTGATTCTTCACAGTTAATTGCCTCTATAGGCAATCTTATTAACTTTTCACCTGCTAAATACGAAACAATCGAAATGCTTCCAGCAACATGTTAGTGGTGAATTGTTTGAACATTGTATACGTGTTGATTCAGTACTTCATACAATGCATATTATGTTAATCACATCTTGACACTGTGTCAAGACGTAATTAGTGCTAATTATATATCAAGGCGATAATTTAGTATGCATGGAGGAAACTTAAAAGAAAAATTTCACAAATAATTATAGACTTTTGTTTATAGTAACGATGCATCAATGAAATACTGCACATCAATAGGATGGGCAGTCAATCCTGCTCGTTTAGTTTAATAATTGATAACATTAACTGTTTCTTCTGTATTCCCTTAGAACTGTTCAAGAAAAATAGGTATATGTACTTCCTTAATATTTGCCTTACGGTTAAGAAATGCCCTGTTCTTGGTTAAAATGCCTTAAAAAGATACAGTATTTGGCTCCACCTAGATCTTTACAAGGAAAAAACCTTATGCATTTTTAAAAAGTATATACCTTTATAAGCCTTGTGAGTGGGAGAATACGTCTTTGCATATGACACACAAACAAAGATTAAATTATTACAAAGAAAAAATCTAAATCTGTTTATGCAAAAGAAAACAAGTTATTTAGCGGTAAAGAAGATAAACCGTAGAGAAGAATGACGTCAAGAACAAAAGAAATATCTAAATCCGGTCATTTCGTAAAGGCCCCTTGAGAAAGTTTCGCTGCGGGTTGCCTCTGGATAACCTCTCGAGAAAATATTTCAACCAAGTTGAAAAATATCGTGAAGAATACAGGATGAGATGAGTTACCCCGGAGAGGAATACGACCAAAAAAAGAAAAAAGAAAGGGGTCTGCCGTAAAAATATTGTGCAAGAAAAAGGAAATAGTCTGGAAAAAATCGTGGAGTCGAGGATGGGGGGTACGTAGAAGGTATAGGGCCCCCGCGGGGATCCGGTCTCCCCCCGCTACCATGTGAATAATATATGCTCTGTGAATGGTACAAGACTTGAGTCTGGTAAATTTTACTTTTGCCTTCTTATTTACTTTGTACGTCAAAAAAATCCAGCACGTGGATTTCCCCGCAGTACAACAAATCTGACTGATCCATCCCTTAAGACTGTTCCTTCTACGGTATCTTTCAGAATAGCTAAGTGGCTTTTGTCGTAGACGAAGAGGATATATGCAATTTTTGAAACGTACAATTGGAAAGAATATTTTTTTATTTATCCCGAGGCGACATATATGACAGACTAAATGCACTTACAGAAATAACCACTTCGCTGTAAGATATCTTATTGTTACCTCTCACAAAATAAATTCAGAATCATATTTGGACGAAGCTAGAACATTATTCTTTTGGGCACTTTTAGCTATTGAAATTCTAATAATAAATTTTATTATTTTGATCTCACCACAACTTTGTTTTTAAATTAATTACGTAATTTTTGATCTTTATATTAATTAATACAAAATTTAAAGTATTTGTACCTTGAACGGTCTAAATAACTTAATATAATCCACCTCCAATGTATTTTGTGGAATTGAATAATATACGGATAGCGACCAAACTGGTGAAATCTTAAGTTAAATTACCCTTCATATTTAAATAGTTAACCGTTTTATTTAAATGCCGTCATATTTAAATGTTGATGTTTTCATCTTTGCAGGTAATTTTAAATATAGTTTGATTTACCAGAAAAAAATGAAAATTATAGATAACAAAAAGAAAAAATCGCACTGAGACAACTCAGACAAACTTTCTCATATTCGAGTTCATAATTTTTATTAGTTAAAATTTTTTTTTTTTAATAATTTCTCTCAATGCGTGCTACGCATCGAAGTAGAAGTAACTCCATTGGGTTAGATAATTGTCAAGCTAGAGAAAGTGGTGGAGCTAATTGAATGCGTAGTAAGAATAACACTTTACTTGAAGTCTCACGTATAAAGGGTTTTTGTTGTATTGTGACCATACAATTATTAAGCCGATAAGAACAAGCAGAATAAACGTGAAAACTTGGAAAAAAATAAAAAAATAAATAATATAATTAAATGATTCTAGGCACAGTTCTCTGATCAAATTGCTATTCTTATTTACTTTATGGCCCAGCAGACCGCACAGTTTGCATATTTTTTAGTAACATCAGAAGTATGGTTTAAAGGAGGGGGAGGGGGGACCTTTTTGATGTTTTTCATTAAAAAATGAAAATGGCGTGGAAAATGTAACAATTTCAGACAGACAGTTCTAGGAACGAAACTATAAGGACTTTTTTTAGTTTTACCAACGAAACCTTAAAAAACAAGACTTTAACATATAATATAAAGAAAAGAATATATGGACAGGGTTAATGTTCGTATACCTCATTATATTATAGGAAACTACTTATTTTCTTGATTATAGAATAAATTGGGTTGTTTTCTTGAAAATTGTATAACTTTTCTTTTTTTAATTTTAAAAATAAAATAATTCTATCCCAAATAATCTAACCAGCCACTTACTAAGGTTACAGAAAAGACAATTTAGTAAAATAGCGATGATTTAAAGGCAGTTATTGCAGGGTTCTGAGAACTAACCTAAGGTAATTGATGGTTGCCAGTAATAAATTCTCCCTTTTCAATCAAGCGTACAGTGAGTCCCTGCGCCCTTTCTCTGCGGCCCCCGGCTATAAGCCGAGTCGATTTTACCCACTCACGAAAGTCACGAAGACCGCACTTTCTAAAATATTGCTCCATTAACTTTATTCGTAAGAGGGAATAGATAAAACTCCAAAATATTGATTTCTCAAGGTGCGTTAAAATACATGTTACCCATGTGGTGATACGAATATGCGATTTTGAGATTTGATGGATTTACACTTTTAAAGGTCTCCTGAGTCTAAAAAATTGTTTTTAAATAATTTGTGTCCAACTATGCAGACGCATAACTACTGGCCAAAATTCGATGAATTGGTTTGCATGTTATGAAAATGCATACCCCTGGACGAAATAGAGACAAACTTGAGTTATAAATTTGTGGGCGCTGCCCTTTTAGAAAATATTCTGAACATCTTTATTAAAAAAAAATACATTTTAATTCCAGCCAACTCTAGGAAAATTAAGTTCTTGAGTAGAAAAAATATTTATATATTCTCGCTAGAAATTTGAACAGACATAATAGTTATTTACGCAACAAGGGAGAGAAGTATGTTTTCCTGCTCGAGGTTAAGTTTTCTCCTGAGGCACCGCCGAAGGAGAAAACTTCATTAGCTCCCGAGGCCTTTGGCCGAGGGAGATAAATGAGTTAACTCCCGAGAGCAGACATGCTTCGATCCATGTTGCGTATTAAATTTTATCTACGACTAGAGCACCATGGCTAATAGCTATTAAGTTTGTAAATAAACTGATATTTAGTACTTTACTTGATACTTTACTTTACTTGATTTATTAAAATAACAATTTTTATACTAAATATACACGTTTTATAACAAACGCTTTCAATAGTTTGTTTTAAA
>KZ651346.1:131426-141846 GCA_001010745.2 Gerris buenoi
CGCCTCGGGAATTAAAAAGTCTAATTCCCTCGGCTTCGCCTCGGGATTTAGGGACATGATTCCTTCGGCTTCGCCTCAAGAATAAACTTTTTCGCTCAGGGAATAATGGCTTACTTTACTCCCTAGGTGCATAAATAACTATTACTGATATATTTATCTAAATAATTTAAAAAATAATAGTAGTTGAGATTTATTATTTCTAATTAAAATGTTTTCACTTTTATATAATCAGATACCTACTTGTATCCTTACAATGTTATAACGACGAAATTTCCTTAAGTAAACAATAAAAATCGTTTCTAGTTTCAATTAAAAAAAAATTATAGTATCTAATCCCAAACCATCGACATTAATATTATTGCTGCATCATATATGATTTATATAAAATTCATTTTACAGTCTTAATTCAATTTACAATAGTACAAAATCTACTTTAATAACAAATATTTGTTTTTTGTTTCACAAAATTTTCCCTGAATTAGGTATTTTTAAATTTAATTTAAATAAATTAAATTGAACTGGATTCGACTATTTTTGGTGGAATTTTTTTTTTTTTTTATTTTTATTTTATAATATACACGATTATTATATAGTGAGAGGGAGAGATACACTTTTTTAAAAAATATATATAATAATGAGAAATCGGAAAGACTGAAATATTTCGAGACTAAGATATTATTTTTGATATAATTTAATCATTTATACTCCAGAGATAATGGTTGAAATATGAAAAAAAGACAAAAATAAGTAGAAAGGAGACAGTGTAAGGAAAAGGGGTGCTAAAGAATACATGCACTCCGCAGACAATCAAGGAAAAGTCTTAGCCGAATCTTATAAATTACTCCACAACCAGCCGAGCTTTTTAGAAAATTAGCTTTTTGAACTCTTGTTTCCCTCGGTTCCCGTCCGATTAAAACTCGCAGCAAAAGGGTATGCTTGAGAGAACAGCGAAAGAAACCAAAAAACATAATATATTAAAAAAATTCCCCCCAAAAAATTTTCTTTATTGTGAGACAAATACTAAGATATCCCATTTAACCCTGTTTTCTTCCTGTATTTTTCTACTTTTTTTTAACATCATTTGTATACTAAAAAATTATTTTATCCAATAATAATAAAAGAAAAAAAAAGTGGAATCAAATTATAGAGTTGGAATCACATGACATAAAGTTTCAAATAAATTTATATAAATTGTTATTCATGGGATTTTTTTTTTTTTTTGTTTTTCAATATCTAATTTACTTTTGTTTACAACTCCGATCTAAAAAAATAAATTAAAAATAGTGGTTTCAAAAAAATAAACAAAAAAGAACAGGAGAATTATTATTTTAACATGTTTCCAGAAACTTTTAAAATTTATTAGAAATATTTGAAAAGTTTATTTCTTTAGGGAATTTGTAAATTTCTTTCTTTTTTTTTGTGCAAGACTATAAATAATAATAGATCTTGTACTATTCGATAAAATAAAAAGGCAATGTATATTTCATTGTTCGTATCTTTATAATTCTAGGATTTATAAATTCTCCTAAAAAAAGTAACTTTATAAAATGGCTGCTAGTTATAATTTTGTTCTCCATTGAGAACAATAATTATATTTATTAGGAAATATGCAGAGACGGGAAAAAGTCATAAACGTCATAGTCATATGATTTAGTCATAAAATAGTAATTTTTCGAATAAACGTCATAAAATGGGGGTTTCTTGGAATAAACGTCATAGAATGGCCTTTTTTGTCAAAAGTTTTTTGTTTTTTTCTAAAAAGACTTTTAAATCGAACATTTTCGGTCCGGTTCCAGGTAAAAGTGTAGTTCGAACAAAAAAACCTTACACCAGCTTAGTGAAAGGCCTGGGCTCTTAATTCCCCGACCACTTTTGGACTTAACTAATGCGCTTATGCGTACCTACAATCAGAGAAATGGTCATCCGATGGTCATCCTTAATTCCAAAGAAGGGCTCATGATCGGTTCCTTCTTGAAACAACTCCTCCAAATAGAATCCAGGAAGTTCAAGATAGATTGTCTTATCACTTAATAGTAAACCCATTGGGTTGGGCAGTCTCCTGATTGGCTGTTCCAGAACTTAAGATTTTGTATATATTCATGGTAATGGAGTAGAATGTTTAATTGCTCATTTGATTTCTTACTTGTGTTCGTTTTTTCTTGATTAATTTTACTCGTGTAACTATTGTCTTGGTTGATTTTACTCGTGTCAGAATGCCAAAATCTGCTGTAAACTAATTTTCGCTTAAGCGTAAGTGGGTGTCTGAGGAGGTGGACTTTTCTTTGGAAGGTGAAACATTCTTCTGTAAGCCGTGTGATTAACAGGTAAGTTCTTTATCTACTTTGTATCTGAAATCGAGGAACTGTACAAAAAATTGCAAATTGCCATTGTTTTTCAACGAAGTGATATTTTTCTTTGTTCCAATGTACATTGTACAAAATTTCTAAATTTTTAATCATTCATTATTGCTCAAATTTCTGAAATATATATGCATAAATATATAAAAGACACTATATAATTTTACTATCGATGGAACCATTGAAAAGAGGTTGAAAGGAATTGGTGCAATTTACATAGTTTGTCATACCTCGTTCATGAAAGCAGTGGTGCAATTTACACTGTTTTTCTTACTTCGTATAACATTTTTTTTATTTCTGCTAAAACAAGAAAAGTGAAATTTTCATATACCCCAGAAATCAACGCTAAATATAATATTTTTCCATGTTGTACTTACATTGTTGTTTCAAATGTTAGTCAATTCTGCTGGCAAAATTCTACTGACGGACAAAAGAACTAATTTAATGATGATTATTTTTTATAATGTTGATGCATTCAGCTAATGATTACTATTTTATATGATTATTTATTATTTTTATATATTTATTAAATTATTGCACATATAATTCTGTATTTATGAAGTATTTGAGTCTTTCTTTTGAACTGTTTACCCTTTAAACTCTAAAATAACGAAAAGCATCATATAATGGCTAAATTTTCACAGTAAAAATAAACGTCATAAAACTGCCGGTTTTCTAAAATAAACGTCATAAAACAGCCGATTTTCAAAAATAAAGGTCATAAAACAAGGAAATAAAAGTCATAAAATTCATAGAATAAAGGTCATGAAATGGAAAAATAAAAGTCATAAACGTCCCGTCTCTGGAATATGTATCGTTATATTTTTTAAAAATTTTTTCTTATCGTTCAATAAATTATTCAATCTTTCTTTAGTGTACATAGTACATAGTTCTGCTATTGTAGCGATTTAGGTTTTCGTACAATTCCTTTAAAAGACCCCATATCTATTGAGTTAACGTCTGTTTAGTTTTTATTTTTGGATTGAGATGGTCGGAATTACTTTCGAAACACATAATCTTTTGAGATGCGAGATTTATCGGGAAATTTACAAACATGTATGATGCGGATTTTAATTTCACCGTTTCTTATCGTTCAATAAATTATTCAATCTTTCTTTAGTGTACATAGTACATAGTTCTGCTATCGTAGCGATTTAGGTTTTCGTACAATTCCTTTAAAAGACCCCATATCTATTGAGTTAACGTCTGTTTAGTTTTTATATTTGGATTGAGATGGTCGAAATTACTTCTAATAATTTCAAAGTGAATTGAATTTTATGTGAAATTCGAAACACATAATCTTTTGAGATGCGAGATTTATCGGGAAATTTACAAACATGTATGATGCGGATTTTAATTTCACCGTTTCTTAATATAAATTTATATATTATTTAATATAAATTGTATATTCGATATTTTCTTCATTTATATTATTATAAAAGGAGCTTTCTCATAATTTTTTTTAGATCAATATTTAAAGTTTCAATTATAAATCTCTGTTTACAATTGATTTCAAATTTTAAAATGATACGTCCATTTGGTTTTGAAGATAATGTTACGTGCGATCAACTTGTTTTCGAATCGGTGCCACTTGTTGAAAACACTTTAAACAAAAAAGGAAAAGGGGTCTCTTTTCTCAACAGATGTACACAATCAGTGAAGTACAGAGGAGGCACGTATTTACTAAATTACAGTATATAGGATGGGAAGCCTGGACCCAGGGTAGCTGGAAGCGGGAGCTATTACCCCAGACCTTGTATATCCCTAGCCCCGGTTGCTTTGTGCTTCGCTACCCCTTTCCCCTTCCTACCCTCGCCGTCTACCACCGCTTAATTGATTACTTTCATCTCGATTTCCTTCTATCGGCCTCCCGAAATGGAATTGGAAAAAAAAACGCAACATATCCNTATAAAAGGAGCTTTCTCATATTTTTTTTTTAGATCAATATTTAAAGTTTCAATTATAAATCTCTGTTTACAATTGATTTCAAATTTTAAAATGATACGTCCATTTGGTTTTGAAGATAATGTTACGTGCGATCAACTTGTTTTCGAATCGGTGCCACTTGTTGAAAACACTTTAAACAAAAAAGGAAAAGGGGTCTCTTTTCTCAACAGATGTACACAATCAGTGAAGTACAGAGGAGGCACGTATTTACTAAATTACAGTATATAGGATGGGAAGCCTGGACCCAGGGTAGCTGGAAGCGGGAGCTATTACCCCAGACCTTGTATATCCCTAGCCCCGGTTGCTTTGTGCTTCGCTACCCCTTTCCCCTTCCTACCCTCGCCGTCTACCACCGCTTAATTGATTACTTTCATCTCGATTTCCTTCTATCGGCCTCCCGAAATGGAATTGGAAAAAAAAACGCAACATATCCAATCACATTTTGAAGCCCTTCTTTCTCTTTCCGTGCCTGTTTCAACTCCAGATTTTTTTACCCCAGTTTAAATTTCTTCATAGAGTTCAAACAAAAACAATTTTTATTATTCTTTACTTATTCTTAGGGACTCAATATTGTTAATTTACTTTATCATAAACAATACTTTTTCATAATTTAATTATTTCTAAATTGGACAACGTGTAGTTTCATGCTCATTCTGTTACACATCACAATTTTTATTGAGTGAAATTACGTGCACTTCAGTGATAATTTATAGGCTTTAGGAAGACCAATAACTCGAAAATTCTTTATAAATTGATAAAACTACACTTAATTTGGTTAAAAATGTAATATTTTTTTATTATAGAACCTTTGTGAGTATCGAAAATGTTTTATTTGATAATTGTTCCCAACTCAATTTTGCTAATTATCGAATGTTATAATTTATTGAAATTAATTAAAATTCATATAATACTTATTTAATGTTATTGAATTTAACCCCTTAACATGTAAGGTATCTGATCTTTATCGGGGTTTATATAAATTATTAAATAAAAATGTTAAAAATTAAATATCTCAGTTCCCATCCAACTATAAGGTTTATTTTTTCACAAAACTTCAAAATATTGTATAAAATAGGAAAAGCAAAATGTACAATTACATTTCTATGAGTTTTCAAACCCGTTTTTAAAACTGTTTCGGTTTCAAACCGAAAGTGTTTCCATGAGAAGTTTTAAAAAAAAATTATAAAAACTATAAATTCTCAGACTAGTTATTATAGTTAAGTCAGGTTATCATATCTTAATTTAGCTTACCTACTGCGCATGTTTCAATTCTGTTTTCAATTCAATACCCGGTTTCTATGCTATTTTTTCAAAAATAGTTAAAAAAAAAAATTATTAGTTGTGACCCTGACCTCAAAACGTTTTTAAATCGCCGTTTTCATGGAGTTTTGGAATACCAAAGCCATTTTCAAAATAGTTTTAAAAACTCATGGAAAGTAGTAATTGTTTATATGCTGTCATTTATAAAACCTTTCAGACAAATCAAATCAGAGGTAAGACAGTAAATATTAACATTTTCTCCACTTCATGGAAAAGCATTAAAAAATTGAAGCCAGCATTTTAGCCTAACTTTACACCTCCACCCTATGAAGACAGTTGCCAAGGTGCGCTCCAATTGAAAAAATATAGTATTAAAAAGTGAAAACCGAGCTACCTCCTATTATATCCAAACTTCCTAATACTATATTTAAATCACATTATACACATTCTTCTTTTTGCGTGACAGAAATTTCGTCCCCCCCCCCCAAAAAAAAAACATACCCATGTTAAAATGTATTTATGTTTAACGTTGTAAATACATAGTAATTTTAAATTTAACTTTTACCAAACCAAACTCCGACGTTTACGATGCCATAGAAACTCTTAATGGAAGAAATTTTAAAAAGATTATATTTTTAATTTAATTAAAATTACTTAAGAAAAGTATCTTTCATTAACAACTCTTATTATTGAATTGTATGTAATGGATAGAGAGAGAGAAAGAGAGAGAGAGAGAGAGAGAGAGAGAGAGAGAGAGAAACGTGGAAACTAAATTCGGCTTTTATAATTAATATAATGTTCATGAATATCGCCCTAATATTATAGAGCAGATTGTGGAAAAACGTATACTAAACCACGGGTACAACTTACATAAAATGTGAGATGTGTAAGTGTCTTGAGTTATCTTTGTTTCAACTTTTTATTTATTTTTTAATGTATTCTTAATTTCTTGATTTACTGATTCTGTCTTATGTCCGTATTAACCATTTTTATTTACTAGGACTTTTATTACCTAATACTTCACTTAAAAGCTAAAACACCAGTCAACCTTGCATATTATGTCATGTTAGATTTAAGAACAATTTTATTTCTTCATTATTCTATTATTTAATGGTTTATAAAAGGGCACAATTCGCTAGCTTCATCATTAGATCTACACTTTAATTCAATCAAGATTATTAAATTCTAAGTCATGTTTTAACTGACTACTTTTCTTCGTCCTTTATTATTCACATTCATTGCGTGACATCTAATGAAAAGCTGAAAGCTGTATTTTTTTTTTAATTAAAACAATATTTTACATTTTTATATTATTTGGTGTATTATTACTAATTATTTAATTATATTGCATATATTTATTATTTTTCTCGGTGTTGTAACATGGAGCATGTTATGTACTTGCTTGGGCTTTTATATGTTTTGATCAGATTATTAAAAAATTGGTAAGAAGGAAGAACTTATTTGTTCTTACCAAGAACGAACGGTGAACGGTGTTAAAGTATCTATTTAGTTTCCTTTGGAATACAATAGTAGGAATTATGTTTCATGGTCTACTAGAAATGAGTAAATGAGTAGTATAAATTATGGACTATATGGAGTATAGTTCTGGATTACCCTAATCCTTATTACATATCTATAAATATAAAATCCAAATATTACCACTTACTGACTCATCAATCCAAAATCATCGGAAATATATTATAAGCATGGAATTTTTTAGGTAGATTCCTCTATGTTCTAGGTGCTTGATAAGAAATCTTTTTACAAGCGATCTTGATTTGAGATGACTACCAATTATATGATATGAAAACCCAATTGCATTTGAATATAAATATTTAGAATATAGCTTCCTTTCATGACACAACTTTTGTAAAAGTTTCAATTAGCCATTTTGATTTTATATGGCGACTACATACATTTTTGAAATTAATCTGCCCCCCCCCCTTTACTATAGCTATTACCACTTATTTGAATCGGTAAGATATAAACATTTTATTTGATATGATTATTTCTAAAACAACATTTGTTTGCAAATAAGGAACTTTCTTAAATTTTCTCCCCCTTATGAAGTGAATATTTAAGAAAGTAATAATTTCAATTTTAACCTAGGATTGCCATAAGGCACTGAGGAGGGGGATACAGAAGGAAAATACCTCTGTTTTCCCGGAATGTGAACTTTTTAAATGTTTCTCTAGTAGTTACTAATTAGGAATTTTCTATTTCTTTTTTTTTCCAAAGGTGAGGATGTATAAAAAAAAAAGGGGGAGGGATATAGGAAACTCTGGGGCATATAGATATTATTACAGCAACTTTAATATTTCTTGACAGTAGTTTATAAACCCATCAAATTAAAGTGAGGTGTCGCAGGACACCTGTTAGGTACGAAGTTCCTTACGCTTTCCAATTTCCAATAAATATTAATTATATAATCACACTGCTAAGCATACGATGCTACCTACCTATACATGGCAGAGTTAGAAACGAAACAAAATTAAAAGTAACTAACTATTTGTACTTAGCGGAGTAAAGGCAAAATTAAAATTATTTGTTTCTTTCATTCAAATCGGTAAAGTTAAAATTCTTTTCCGTCCAAAAATTCTAATTTCACATTTGAAGCTTACATTTACGCGAGGGTTGCGAGCGAACGCTTGGGCGCATAACGTTGTCCAACGAATTCGTCCTAAGCATTGATCAAATGAACATGTGTACTAAAGTTCAACTAAATCGGTAATTTTTCACTCAAGTAATCTTCATCGGTCGATTTTGTGGCAGTTAGTTTTGTGACGGTCGTTTTTTTCGGATTCACTACTGGGCTCCAGACGCTGTAACGTGCCATAAGAAACTTCGTTCCAAAAAAGAAAAATAGCACACTGTAGCAAAGCACGGGAGACTAGCTATTTTATATAAGTTATATGAATGATCTCTTTTTATATCATTTTAGGATCTTTTTGGTGGTATGTAACATTTTTCGAAAATTATCATACTTACTAAGATTAGGACTGAGTCGGATACTTCCTATAGTCCAGGAAATTGCGTGCAAAAAAGTCTCTTACTAACGACAATTTAGTATATAATTTATTCTTTTGATGCCTTTTAAGAATATGTAGTAAAGAAAGTTCGACAAAGTTCGTCTCCAGGACATAGCTTGGCAATTGGCATTTGAAAAAACAAACCGGTGGAGAGTAGCCATGTCTACCAACTTTATCTTGGACTATGCGATTTTCATTATCCTGAGTACAAAATTAGTTAATAGACTAAAATCGAGTGACAACCTAACATCAACTTAAAGATCAAGATTAACTTGTAACTTGTACACAAATTTATAGCTTGATGTTAGTCACACACTTTTTGCACGCTATCTCCTGGACTGCTAGAGGCAAAGTAAAGCGTCAAAAGTGTATCTTGAAAATACCGAACATGAATATGTTGTTGCTTTAGTTTATCGTCTTAATTCTTAACATTCTAAATCAAAGAAACGAAACAGAAGTTATACTTGTTCGAGATGTGGAAAGGCTAAAGACTGTTATGATGATGTAGTACATAATGTCACTTTTAATATTTATAATCGCTCATGTTTACTGAGATATTGTAGATAGTCTTTGCCAAAAACTGATTTAACTTACTTTTTCCATCGGATTTTTATTTTCCCTTATTTCCTGTTTGATATTTCTTTCGTAACTCCAAAACTTTAATTTTAAGTTAGAAGATGTGGGAATTAGATCTGGATTCAGCTACCATTTTCTTCTGGTTAAAGCTTCTACCGGTTCATCATCCCCTGGGATGTCTATACTCGATACCCTTCTCAGGATCACCCCAAGTGTTTTCCTTCACTTCTCTTCTTCATTTTAACTCATTATCCTCTCCTTCATTGTTTGCTTTTACCGTCCTTCTGGGAAATTAGACTTCTTCACAGACCCCACTCCCTTTTTCCCATCTTCTTTTAGCTTCCTCTTCCTGTAGATTCTATATAATTGAAGCAATTTTCTATCTTATGTGAAATGTTCATTATACTACAATAATATTTGTGCTTATTTTATTTTTCAAATTCAATAAATTTATGATGATTCAAGTGAACAATTCCAATAAATAGTTAAGCCGTAATTTATAAATGTTTTGGCCTAAAAGAAAGTTTTATGTAATACTTTACTAAGAAAGTGTAAAAGGATTAACGCACAACCCTTCCTATTGAATGACCTAATAAAACAATTTAACTGTAGACTCCCGGGTCACAACTACCATCTTCGACTCCAAGTTACACGATTAAGAGCAACCCCCTTAAAACTTAGGGCGGTCCTATTAAGTATTGACAACCCTTGGATGAAAGTTATTCTATTTACCAATTAAAAAATTACAAATTAGTAAATTAAAAGTTTATCTTGTTTTTAATGAATGAACTATGTAAAAGTTTTATCTATTTATTTGAAGTTATTATACGGGGTTCAGTGACAATTTAAGAGGGAATATAATTGAAGTCCCCTTGTATAAAAGAAGCAAGGGATAAAGTAACGTGGGAAGCTAAAGAGTCAAGTTTTGAGAATTGTTAGGCCGGACCAAGTTGTATATTCGAAACGAATCCAGATATCAGATCCTTCCAAAACTGGAACAGCTGATGTTGCAGAGCCTCCCCTACCCCCTATTCCCCTAACAATCTGAAAATGGACATTCCATGTAACTCCTGGGAGCTAGTGGAGTGACGCCAGGCCTTCCCTAGTTCTATCCGCCGATATCCAGACCTATTCCCTTCTCATTCAATTTTTTCCTATCGTCATTTCAATTTTAGCACCTCGCAATGGAAGTCATTATAAAAGCTAGAGAGCTTAAAGTCCTTTACCCTGTTCTTTTTATAAAAAAAAAAA
>KZ651346.1:157777-174383 GCA_001010745.2 Gerris buenoi
CGCACTCGTGCGAAAACGGCATTTTGCATTGCTCGTGTGGTTTTACTACCCTCGCTATCGCTCGGGTGCAAACTCCACACTCGCATGCAAAATGCTACTTTCCACATTTGACGCGTAATGTACTATTACATAAAAATAATACGTGAAAAAGATACGCACTGTTATAAGGAAAGAAACTGACCGACAACATTGATGAGAGTGAGGAACTCGCAGAAGTAGTACCTGTAGCACCACCAGTTGTGGTACCTGAGGTTCTCCCACAGGTAATCCAGTAGGAGTTTCTTCTTCTGACGCTTCTCTATTTCTGAACATATCCCTACTTCCATGTCCATCATGAGGGCGTGAATTTTTCCTCCTTCCCAGTTCTTCCACAGCCACCTCGGCATGTAGAACAGCATCGCCTGAAACCAAAAGCAAAACATTTCTGTTAGTTTATTTTTTACAATTTTTTTTGCATTGGCTCTTTAGCCATACTGCCCAAATTTGAATGCCGGTTCAAAAGCAATTATTATAAATGAGGCAAACAATAAATAATATCAGTATTTTATAACCATGAGAAGATTCTAGATAAACAATCTAGAATCTAGATAATGTTTTTATTATCAGATTGTTACTTCCATCTGTTTTTTATAAGAAGAGTAACATTCTAATGAAGTGCCTTATTAACTATTTTATTTTTAATTTCTCTAATAAATAAATAATTTTGGCACTTAGATTTGTATAAGAAATTTTAAGTGTTTTATTAATAATCGGTGATTATTCCCGTTCAAGTTCATAACCATTTTCTTTGTTTAATAAAAAGAGACTTAATATATATCAAGAGATCCCTTGATACTTTTTATGTCTCTTTACACAAATAAGCAGTATTCGTTTAAAAGGGTCTGTCCTTTCTTACTTAATTTTAATATGTATCCTGTAAACTATTTAATTAGAATACTATTTATTTTAATGGGCAAGATAATAAAAGACAAATTTCAGCCTAATTTATGTATCAGTTTAATTAATGCCTACTTCTATGTATGCCATGCAATAAACTTTGCCGACCACATATTCTTAAAATGTACAAAAAGATTAACTTGTAAACAAACTTCTATCTTGATGTTAGTCAGACATTATTTGCACGCTATCTTCTGGACTAATACTTTCAGATACAATAAACAAATTAAAGTTATTAAATTTGAATTAAAGAAAAAAATTAAAAATGCAATGTTTATGTTATTTTTAAAAGACTCAACATCAAAGGAGGAAGCAAAGGAAAGTCGGTCATCTCAACAGATGGCTTATAAAAAGCAAGTGTAGATGCGATTCTGTTAAAATCTCTCTTAGTTCCCATTGAAAAAGTATATTAATGTAGAAAACTTGTTTGATTCTACAAAGAACTTGCATATATGGCATCTTTGTCGAAAGATTTAGTAAAAATTACGGAGTCAGTGGCCTTGATTTGGCGCTAGTCCAAAAGACAGTCCGGTCCATCCTTGTGGCACCATCACACAGGCCTCGGCGTGACGCGTGTCGCCTCAACAAGCCCTCTTTATAATCAGAACCATGTTATTACAATTTTGGAATATACAGAAGCGGCAACTAGCTCATTTTTATTTTTAGTACTCCCCAGAGTGAGAAGATGTATCGGCTTGGAGATTCGTGTTCTTAACATTGGGCATCCACTGCCTTCTTGTTCAGTTACGCCTACAACATGTCTGTACGATACTCCCACGTAGACAAGACAATTATAGTAGAGAATCTAACTCTACTATCGGATTTACGCATACGTAATTTCCCTCATTCACCATACTCCTTAATTATGAATGAGTAAATTTCTTTAATGCCATGCATAAAAAAAAAAAAAAAAAATACATGTGGTGTCGCGGGACACCCGGTTGGAACGAAGTTCCTTACATTTTTCATTTAATATAAATTATAAAATCACACTGCTAAGTACGTATACATTGCTAACTACTACTTATTTTCGATATTTACAAAATCAAATGACATTTTTGACATATAACAAAAATAAACAAAACAAGTCAAGTAACAGGGTTCCATAATAACATTTTCCCCGTCTATTTTAAGCTTACGTTTACGCGAGCGTTGCGCGTGAACGCTTGGGCGGATATCGTTTTCCAACGAACTCAGCCAGTACTTTGGTAAAATGAACATGTGTACCAAATTTCAATTAACTCGGTGATCTTTTACTACTTATCGTCATNATTTTGGTCGTATTTTTCGGATTCACTCCCGGGCCCAGAACGTGCCATAAGGAACTTCGTTCCAAAAAAAAAAAAATTGTATAAATTTATTATTTGTCAGTGACATCTTAAGCAGGTGTGTAGGTTGATATATATTTTTTTTTCTCTCGAAGCCAAAAATAGTACTGTTAATTAAAAATTATTGTTTCCCTTATTATTCTTATATATTCGATCGTTCATAAATGTAAATATACACGATTCGAGAAATCCAAAACAATAAGAGGTTGAACTGATATACACGGTGCATTCAAGAATTGCTTGGCAGCAAGAGATTATATCCCTTTGTCAAACAATACATTTGTATGATTTATATATTTAAGTGATTATATATGCATGATTTGTACATAGGAGAGTTAATATCCCTTTGTCAAAATAATACATTCCAGTAAGGCCTGAACACTTTTCTAACATCTTCCCTCACAGCACCGTATTCCTCAGTTTTACTCAATAAGAAAGCCAAAAACCTTTAAACTCCGATTCTTTAATTCAATTTTTGTAAGAATAATTCTTCGTACATCCTACTTATCTTCATCGTTTTTTAAAAAATTATAAAAATAACTTTAATAAGAATATTATACTGAATAAGATTCGTTCTAAAACTAAAAACGAAGTTTTATACGGTAAAGAACGGTGTGGAATTTGTATAAGTCAAACTAAAAACGTTTAAAATTAAAAAACCAAAACAATAATTGAATTATAACACTTTATACAGTTAAAAAAGTCTTTGCTAACGGTTTTGAATAAGATTTTTAATTGAAAAATGAATTTATTGAAAAACTCGACGGAAATTATTTTATAAAAAAGAAGGGTAATAAAAATCAATATGACCGTCAAACTGGAACTATAAAAAGGTCGGCTGTTCTTTTGACTATCACACTACCAACTAAACAAAAAGAAAATAAAATATTATTATTAATAAAATATTATATATATATATATATAACTCATAAAGTTTACCACCTATTTTGACTAATATAATTATTAATGTTGATTATACTCCCAATATTTGCACGAAAAACTATTTCTTTTTTTTGTATCGTCAACAATGATAAATTTCGAACATAGACAAGCTTATTTTCTGTTTTCGCAATAGCTTTATATTTAGAAATACGAGAAAATATTTATATTGAAGATAACTCGTATCTTTACGTACAATGCCTCGTGTACACATGCTAAATGTTATCTTAACAGGATCCTTATATCTCTCGAAGAAGCTATTGATTTTGAACATATACTCTACATAAATAGATAAAACATCTGTACAAATAAATAGTATGAAATGAAATGTATTTTCATAAAAGCATTGAAGTAAGGCATCTGTTTCTAATCCTTAACAGTATTTTTCAATTCTTCTCCAATACTAAATTTATAAATTTAAATTTAAATTTTGCAATGGTTTTGAAGTATTTTGACTTTAAAAGAAGAATTATTGTTGCCACCTAAACAATCCAATACTGAGATATCACGGAATTATCTATTCTGAGTCTTTTTTAGACCATTTGAGTGGTTTCTAGCTGAATGTCTGTGTTGTGCATAACTCTCACAGTTTTTAAACAAGATTGCACTGAAATTTGCACCAAACGTGCCTCTCTATAAGACCAGCATTTCAACTAAATTAAATTTTGACATCTGCCTCCATTTTGAAAAAAATTCACTTTTCAACTTAGAAACTTTGCTGCTGATTAAGTAAGGAGAAGTTCCGAGAGGAGTTGCGAAACGAAATGTGACCAGCGCATTGTTTTTGTTGTGACCATCATTATAGAAACAACAGTTCCTTAAATCGATTAATAGTCACTTTTAGAAACAAGCCCTAAATTTATTAATAGTCATTGCTAATTGGAAGCGGTGCCCTTTAAAACTGAAAGTAGTTGTCTGATGTCTGGAAGGCTGAGAGTGTTTCCCTGTTTCCCTAGAATAGTCTTCAAAAATAGATGAGAAGATTGCATATTTTTGTATACTGCATCTACAAGGTAAAGCCCTGCTCAATTTCAATATGGTGAATAATCATCGGCACTTTTTTAGATTGTTACTCCCATTTGTGTTTTCAGAATATAAATGACTTTAATAAAATAACTATTAAGACAAAGTGTAATAAGTCCAATGTACTTTGGGACAAAGGAATATCACTCTTCTATTTCTATAAGGGGAGTAACAGACTAAAGAAAAACATTCCGTACACCTTCATTAGATTGTTACTCCCATCTGTTTACTTTATAAGAGAAGTAACAATCTAAAGAAGTGCCCAATTTTCTTGGATGTTATATTAACAAATAGAGGAAGGACAGTGAATAAGTTTCGTAGTTTGAAGATCTCAGTGTGCTTAAAATATATACAGTGTGTTTCAGTTTACATGAAGACAACCAAATAAAATGTTTATTAGCCACACAATTATTATTAAATTTTTATCAGTGATAGAGGCCATTAAGACTAATATTTTTGTATGAAAGAATATTGGTTGGAGTCTAAATCTGTCCAACTCTGATGGAAATGAAAACTAGAGATCCTAGTAAAGTCATATTAGCGTTGAAGGTAGAGCAAAAAATTATTAAGGAAAGTTGTAGCTAATCACTAAAATAATACGAATACGAAGTTTCGCTGAAAAAATTAATCTTGAAATTTTACTACTTTTGTGTATGAACTCATTGAAAAAATTCTTATCTTAAGTATCAAGAGTGCAGTGAACATTAAAAACAATTGGAAATACATTTAAAAAAATTACATAATTGATTTTGCTTACACCTATTAATTAAATGGGAGTTATTTAACAGGAGTGGTAAATTTTCAAGAATAAAATTTTTCGCTGGAAAATTATTATTTTAGTGATTAGCTACAACTTTTTTTAATAATTTTTTATTTTATCTTCAACGCTAATATGACTTTACTAGGATCTCTAATTTTCATTTCCATTATAGTTTGCCAGATTTAGACTCTAACAAAAATTCTTTCATACAAAAATATTAGTCTTAATGGCCAATATCACTGATAAAAATTTAATAATAATTGTGTAACTAATGAACAATTTATTTGGTTGTCTTCATGTAAACTGAAACGGAAACGCACTGTATATTTGGGATATATGTGTAGTGAATATATTGAAAATCGTTACTAGATTAATTTATTTTAAATTATCAAATTACGGCGATCGTTTCATCTGTTTGATTTGTCACAGGTAGTTTGAAACCTTGGCAGATACCCAGATTGTCACTCATTAACTAAACATCTTAGCCATTCTGTTGAGAGTTTGAAATTACACTTATAGCCACAATAAATAATTTTGAACTGAAGGTTGCAGTATAAATAAAACGAACCTCCACTTTTCTGTCGAAGTCGCTAGACGATGTTCGAACTATTAAGATGAATCGCTTTTGTTAAAATAGGGTTTATCTTTTGGATTTAAGATGAAAACTAGAGACGTGGTGCATAAAGAACTCGCGTAGAAAATAGTAAATTACGCGTCCAGTGCGGAAATTAGCATTTTGTATCCGAGAGTGGGGTTTCGAACGTTGGTTGCTCGTGTGGAAACCACCAAAGAAAAATGCAGTTTCTGCACGAGTTGCGTACCGTACTTTATCTACGATTGTTGGATTTTAATAATAAATACAGAAAAAATATTTAATCTGACCAAAAACCACTTGTGTGGTAAAAAAACACCCCGCCAAGTCTGTGGTCCAAAAAAGTTGTGAAATCAACTTTCTTTCCCGCCAAGTGATGTTGGCACTTTCTCCTGACCCATCACTAACAACATAAATACTTTTCAGCTTCTTCTCCTTGCCGGTGTGCCTTGCCATTTCCTGAAACTGGAATTTTTATATTCTTCAAACACCAATACAATTTCTTGTTTCACCTTCACATTTGCCACATGAGGTTTGTGTGGAAAGATAGTTGTTCACCTCATAGTCTTAGTTCTAGACAACTAGTACTAATATATGCAGGCACATATTAATGAGGAAAGCCTTTTAACAGTGTTGTTAAAGGCTCTTCTCGATGCCACAATGATCATTGCTGTAAATCTTTCCCATTATCAAAAAGCAAATAAAATAGAAATAAGTATAATATACAAATTAAGCTTTCAATGAATGACCCCATACTACTACTTTCTTTGCTGAGGATATGTGGAACACAATCAGTTAACATTGGGTAGCACTGCAGGCACACCGCCAAGGAGAAGAAGCTGAAAAGTATTTATGTTGACAGTGATGGGTCAGGAGAAAGTGCAAACATCACTTGGCGGGACGGGACATAAAGTTGATTTAACAACTTTTTTGGACCACAGACTTGGCGGGGTGTTTTTTTTACCACTTGGTTTTTGGTCGGATTTCATGACTTTTTGTACGGTTTCTAAGGAAGGAAAATAAAAGTAAAGTTAAGAGCTTGATAAGGACTATTGAGATTGGAGACCTACGAGACCTATGACATTGAAAGAACTTAACTAGAGCCCTAGACGAATACAAAAAGCCCTCATTAATTAAAATCGGTTAAGTAGTTTAGGGTGTAGGTGCGTCAACGTTATAGGAACTGCTGTTCAGCTTGTTTAATCAGACGATAACAGGTCGTAAAAGCAAAAAAATCATAAATGTTTGCGATAGGTCGTGAGGAAGATATGTGTCACACTAATAGACAGACAATTTATTTATTTTTGTAAAATAGCTATAAATTGAGTTGTCAGTTAACATCATGTATTTAATTGCATATATGATGGTCAAACTATGATATCAAATAGTAATCTATTAATTTAAAACTATTAATTTAATTTAATGAAATATGACAATAAAATATTTGACAAAAAACTATTCGTTATTATTGACTGCGGATAAACTTCAATAAATAATAATTATATACGTACATAAAACTCCAGTTATTTGGAAGAAAATTTTAATATAAAAAATAGACTTTTCATTAACTACTGTTCATCTACTTATTATTTCATCTATCTAGTTATTTTCATCTATAATCTATTTATTCCGATTGTCGGCTGGGCCCTATTTTTGGCGATAGAATTAAAAAATTAAACATTATACCGGCCCGATTGTTGGCTGGGCCCGGAATTTTAGCGTTAGAATTACCTAAATTCAATAAACACTGTACTGGCCCGATTGTAGGTTGGGTCGGATTTTTGCCCATAACATTAAATCATTAAAAATTATACCGGCCCGATTGTCAGCTGGGCCCGGATTTTTGCCGACAGAATTAAATCATTTAACATTATACCGGCCTGATTGTCAGCTGGGCCCGGATTTTTGCCTACAGAATTACATTATTAATCATTATTATGGTCCTAGTCGGATGGGCCCGTATTTTTGCCGATGGAATTAAATTTATTAAACACTATATATCTGCTGGGCCCGAATTTTTGTCGATTAATATTAAATTAGGACGCATAATCTTAGTCGCCCCAATTGCCTGTATGGCCCGGCATTAAATTAATTGAGGCTCCAGTCAAGTCGGACTTTTGCCAATGGAATTAAATTTATTTTATTAGGAGATACAAACTAAGACAGGCTTTAACGGGGAAAGGATAGGATAAGGGGGTGGTTTATTAGCAAATTTATGTTTTGGACCAGGATTGTGTGTAGAACACTACGTGTGTCTTCTTGTCTATGGTTATTCTTGGGCTTGCTGACTCATGCCGGACTAGTGTTGGTCGATATTAAGTGTGAAAACAGAGGCAATTAAATAAATCAGTTAGCCATATTGTGACAAAACTTTTTCATATTACATAGTAATACTAAATTTAAGACCTAACACTCAAAAAGCGCTCAGAAAATATTTTATGTTAAATGTCCCAATTAATTACCTAGTACATATCTTAAAAACTACTCGTTCGATTTTAATGAAATTGGGATGGCAGGTAAAAAAATTAGCATTATAATTAGGCATTTTTGCTGTTGGTCCCATGTAAGTTCTAACCTTCTTCACCCATTTATTTCTCCACATATACATGTATTTCCACCTTTGTCTTCAAAAGTACTTATCTGATGTTTATGTATAAAAGTATATATAACTTTTATATATATTATATATAAAAGTAGCTCACAGATGGCCCCAGATTAATTTCAATTGTCTGCGCTCTTTCAATTTTGCTAAATTGATACTTCAAATTATGTAAAAAATCAAAGCAATTTTGACAAATAAAAGGTTGTAAAAGCATAAAATCATTTAAGTTTACGAAATAGGACTCGTGGATCGAATATGCACTAATAGACATAGACAGACTATTTTGCATTAATTAAAGTACCAATCTAGCAACATTTTATGAGCGCAGACGTATGAAATTAATCTAGAGTTATCTGCTGACTACGTTAAACAAACCATCCAAATTTCACAAAAATCACATTTTTTTAAAGATAGGTGTAAATAAATGAGCTCATATGGAAGAATAACGAATAGCTGCAGAAGATTGCAAGTTATATGAGACCAACAATTCAGCAATGTTATAACCTGGCTAATAATGACATACCATAAAAATTTCATTAAAATCGGACAAATAGCTTTAAAGATATGTCGAAAGACATACATAGGATGCAAAATGTTCCCTGATGTCTGAAACTGTTTTCTGTCTTGGAATTTTTGAAATCGGAAACATAGAAATCTTGAATTTGACAATAATAGGTTTTAAAAGCATAAAACTATTAAAAGTATACGAAATAGTACATGAGTAAGCTAAGTACTACGTTATCTGGCAGACTTACTTTGTTATTTATTGATTACAACAAGTAATTTGAAATCCATATTGAGGTCTGATTGCTAGAGTTTTTAAAAACTTGTACAACCTCTTTATAAGTTTTAGAAGTGAGACAATTTTTTAGTAGTTATCTAATAGGATTTTAAATTGATTAAAAATGAGGTTAGAAATGGAAATTAGATTGTTAAAATGGGTATAAATTAAAATTATAATAAATAATGGGGTATGCTAAATCCGCATATAAAGTCACTTAAAGTTAAGTTGGGCCCCCCCGAAAAATTTTTCTGTGTACGCTACTGTATTTATTAGTGCATCTATTTATTTTAATCCGTCTATTTATTAGTTCATCTATTTATTTTCATCTATCTATTTATTAGTTTATCTATTTATTTTCATCTATCTATTTATTAGTTTATCTATTTATTTTCATCTATCTATTTATTTAACTTTAAATGTATCTTTATTAATATACTGCTGCGCAAAATTAACGCACCACTTTTATATTTATATGCTTACACAAAATCCGTTGAATTAGGATCTTTTTCTATAGTTTTCATCTCAGGTGGACCTATTTCACCTCTGTCAATCATATCCACACTCCTGGAACCGCCGAAAAGCTCGGCTGATTGTAGTCAGATGCACTCCTAGTCGACAACCAACCTTTTGAGAAAAGCCTTTCTTAACCCATCACTTCGGGGTTAATCGCTTCCTCCATAGTTAAATGTGGAGTTGTATTCATGTTGTCACATACAAACAACTGTGTTAATGTAATAAATACGTGAGAGCTCTCAATTAATCAATGGCAAATAACATTGAATCATTAATGATGATGATTTAATATAATTAATTATTGTGATTAAATATAATTAATGATGATGATTAAATACGATTAACGATGATGATTAAATATGTGATGATGAATGATCATGATGATGAATGATCATGATGATTAATGACTTATTAATCATCAGTATAAATTAGAGGTAGTCGAAACTGAGAAATTTAAAGATGGTGCGTTAATTTTCTCGTCGTGATGCAAAACAATTTGTATTTTTGACCGAGCTTAGAGCTTAGTGAAGACTATGTCTCAACTTTTCTTTCCCAGATTAGACAATTTGGCATTACGACCAAAATACGTCGTTCGATTTTCTTCAAATTTGACATGGATGTTCAACGAAGTCGTAAAAATATAGACTTAAATGGATTATTTATTAAATTATAATAAAAAATAAAAAAATAAAATAAAAACCTTTACAATTCCCATAAAAATAACTTCTCCCCAGTGGGGAATAAAACCCGGCTCTCATCGTATGCGTTTAAAGCTATTTTCTCATGAACTAGATTTTTACTGGGAAAACACATTACATGGCTTAATTCGTATTAAATAGACTAAATTTTAGAATCATTAAATAAAATCGGAACCGTTTTCGAGATTTTTTTTTCGGGAAGGAGTAGGGGTTAGTGCCCCCCACTTCATTTCTTAATTTCGTCGCAGGGTATGATTTTTCTAAACATAAATGCCTAAATGGCAAAATCAGCCCAGCAGTTCTACGTCAGGTTCTACGTGAGAAAGCAGACTACAGTCGACAGACATACATTTTTAAAGAACCACTTTTTTCGACTAAAAATGTGTAAATCAATCAAAATGTCAAAATCAAATTTCTCAATTCTTTTCTTTTTATACAACGTCTAAAAGAGAGCAAAAAAAATATTTTTATTTTTTTCTGAGAGAGGTTCACTGTTCACAGAACTACTAGTTAAATAATATTTTTATTAATACATAATCATGTTTTATTAAGCAGTTTTTTTAATATTATTTGGTGAAAAATAATAAATGTTTTAATTTTAAAACCATTTATATCCTTATTCCTATACCTTTTTTTTACCTAATGTTTCATTAGGATCCCCAAATATTTATATTAAAGAATATATTCTTCAGAATACATATCAAGTAGATATAACTAGTTTTTTATCCCTGCTACTTTTTTTTCTTCTTTTGTGATTTTACTTGGATGAGCTCTTTATAAACTCTATATTTTTAAAATAATTGTTTTTATGTACGAATGTATGGTTCTTTTTCAAATTTAATATTTTATGAAAGTACATTATTAGTCAATGCCCGAAAGGTTTTTATCTTATAAGGACCTACTTATTTTCTATTTTGGTAAAAAAAATATTTTGTTTTTATGAATTCCAGTTACCTGAAAAAAGAGGCAGAAAGAGACCCACTGATAAAACCGATAGGTTTTAGTAGGAAGTTTCCCCTTAGAAGAGTCGACACCTGGGTAGGGTACATCCTCACCAACCTGCTTAGCGAAGCTGGCCCTCACTGAGTACGTGTGATGGATCCAGCACCAGGTATCCAGTACCGAACTAGGAACACTTCTCGAATCACATTCTATCGGGTTTCCCACGAACTGGCGGGCAGCGAGTATCAGGCAGAACGCGATTAACAAAGCCGCAGTTAATCTCGAATGTAACCATAAAACAGGCGAAGTTGCAAAAGTACGGTCCGCTCTTAAGAAATTTTTAATACTTGAAAATAGATCTAACATAGTTGCGAGTCACTAGTTTTTTATTTTTTTTTACAACGTATTATCTTGTTTTCTATATCGACGCAATGAAGTTAGTTTGAAAGCTGATAAAGTTTCTGTCATAGCTAAGTTTTTTCCCTTCTCGACAATGTACGACGTATCTTATCTCGAATGGAAGTAACCCCACCACTGACTAGAACACCTCTAACTTCTGATTTCAGATTCTCCCTCTCCCCCTGATCGACATCGAGAAAAAATTAAGAAAAACCTTTCACACTGACACCTTATAGCATATACAACCCTAAACTATTTTTACACTCTCGAAAAACGAAAGAAAATATTGACGATCTTCGGACATCGTAATGGGAAGCAATCCAAAAAAGTATACTATTATACGAGGTGAGAGCGAACGATTTCGGAATCTGATAGATTTGCAGCTCGTCTAGATTTCAGCGCACTGTAACACTCTTGTTCTCCCCTGTAAAAAACTTCCATCAACCCTCTCCGAACACAATCTTAAAGCTTTCTGCACGACCATTTCCTTAGTTCTAAAGAAGAAACCTATCTCTACACATGTATACATTATTTATAACATCTACTTGAAGTGGTTACCTATCCTATAAACTCGACCACCCTCGTTTTGAAATAATGTTTACGTTAACCTTTCTTTATTTTTTGACTCGAATTAAACAAATCCCTAAAAATACTTTAACTAACTTCTTTTTCTGTAAACTTAAGAAAAAAACCTATTTATTTTATTTACAAAATGAAAATGTTTTTATTTTTTAAAACAGAATAGAACAGAAAACAAAAATCAGAAAAACATTTTATTTATTTAAACAAAAAAGACATGTATATAATATAATTCTTTTTGTTTACACTGATAATATATGAAAGCCGCGTTTAAAAAAACTCATTTATGTATTTATAAAAAAAAATTAAATACATCAAGAAAAGACGTCCTTCCAAAAGTATACATAGGTTGCATTGATATTCATAAAAATGAAATATTGCTCTTATATTATAGTTTCAGAAATTGCTTTTCTGACAAATATTTTTGCAAAAACTGAAAAAGATAAATAAAAGAAATGAAGTACTCGTTTGTCCTGGAATTTTTTATTATCAAAGAGAAATAATGCATTTCTTAAGGTAAATATTTAAAATATGAATAATACTTAAGATAAAAGCCCCCTGACAACCAATTCTACAAGTGACTCAAATGAAAGATTTTTGGTTGAGTGCAATTTCGAGTACCTTAAAAGGATACATCAAATTACTGTAGAGTGTCTATTGTCTGAACTAATTTCCATGAAACCAGTTCGGATAATTGAACGTTCAGATAACTGACGTTCGGATAGGTGTATAAATGATTTCCTAAGATTGCAACACCCAAAAATCTAAAATTTCGACGTTCAAAATGTTGCTACTGCCATTTTTTAGATTTGGAAAATACTCCTATCCATTATAACTTTTCGATTATTCTATGTGATATTAATTTCTAAGTAAAACATTTTTTAGTAGGAAGTCGGGTTTTTTACAATTTTTCTAAACACAATTACGTCAGAAAAAAAAAATTATATAGATTTTTTTCAACAAAAATTAACATTCTTTTACTTTATCTAAGGAAAATATGCCTTTTGACACACTAATAATGCCACAGACTTAAAGATTTTTATTTGGTTTAGTATAAATATAGTCCGCCAATCAGAGTTGGCGTTTTAAATGTTTCCAAGTCTACGATCCCGCTTGATGATAACAAGTATCTACCAAATGGTTGCTTACAGGGCCGGATTTAAAGTGTGGGCGCTCCTAGGCCCAAGAGTTTTTGCCGCCTATTCATGCCATTGGAGAGGGGGGGGGGGGGGGTCGATCCGGAAAAAAAATCTTTATGAGACAGTTTTAATTTTTTCCCATAGTATAATCACTTATGGAAATAATTTGAGAATCAATATCGCTGCGCTATGTCCACCATATTGACCCAGTATGTTGAGGTGGTTTCACCGCTGTCCTTTGAAATTTGATTCGAACTTTTTAATATGCCTTCTAAATTTTCAATTACAACTCGGCAGGCGTCGTGACGAAAAAACCATTGAGTCTTGGATAGATTGTATATTTGTAAGGGACACTGTCCCTTACAACTATAAAATCTATCCAGGATAACACATCCTTTTTATTCAGGATAACACATCTTTGCGTGTTAAGGCTCTCAAAAAAATAAAAAAAGTTCCTGCAGCAATCAACAATAATTACACACATCAATAAACTGCGCCCCCTAGCATTGTGCGCCCCTAGGCCAGGGCCTAGTGGGCCTATGGGTAAATCCAGCCCTGGTTGCTTACAGTCTATCCCAAATCCCAAACGAGAGTTAGTGCGTTGACAGGGCGGGAAATCGAGTGACACGCAGATTGGCCAACCTCTGAGAGAAAGACTACATTCATCTTCTTTTATGGTTATCCAGAGGGAAAATATTAAGCTCTCATTGGCTCTCCCCCCCATTTGCTAGTTTTTCCCGCGCTGTCAACGCACTAACTCTCGTTTGGCACAGACATGCGACATGACATCACCGTAGCCATGTTGCAAAAATTTTGTTGCCTGGTATGTACTTAGCTTTATGGAACTATCTATGGGCTACGATAAAAGAAACATTCAAATTTCTATGAAAAATCATATGAGTTCATTAAAAAAGATATAGATGATAAGGCTTGATTACTTTTAACAAAATTCACCAACTCTCCTCAAATAAATTAGGCAGTTTATGTAGTAAATGTATAGTTAATTATTTAACTTTGCGTTGTTTATAAGCTTCTACACGACCAATTACCAACTACTTCTTTCACGAATCTTAGAAAATGGATGAGAGTTTGTAATAGTTAGCGGAAGTAGGAACTATTGTCCTTGAATTAGTCAGGTCACGTTATAGCAATCGTTTAAACTCTTCATGTTGCCGACACTTATCAAACTAAGTTCTATAGAAACCTCATATTTCACTCTCAAGTATATCTGACTCATATTTTATATGTGTGAAAGTTTTACTGCGTTTCACAGAAAAGTACAAGTCCGACTATATTTCAGGAAACCCATTTCACTTTTTACTTTAGATGTTGACAAAAGGCGATATCTTCTATTTGTAATTCGGACAACAAGTGCACAATCAATAGTGGAAGGTAATTTGAAACACGTCATTTATAATTAGTTAGTTTACTTATATTAATAACAAATACATCATACCACACACTTTAAACCTTGAATATGGTTTTAGTCATACCATAATATTTTTAAGTAATTGACAATTTATACATTGCAGTCTTAATTCAATATGAATATAATAAAGTGCATTATATATTGATAGCCTTAACTTAAAACAATTAAACTTTATTTTTACTAAGTTAACTTCAGTTTAACTTAGATATAAAATGCATATTTTAATATAAAATAAAGATATTGCACATAAAAATAACAGAAAATCCAAGAACTATTGGAAAAAAGATAATTTTTAGGTTGTTCAAATCTAGATAAATAATGTTAAAATAAGTGGAAAAAGGAATAAATATATATAGCATTTATCTTATATAATATTGTGTTGTCCGTGTTTATTTAGACAAATATTTTATTATATTAAGTTAGAACCTCTGAATTAACAATGTCCTTTTTTAAGGTCCTTAGGCAAAAACGAAAACGAGGACCTTTATTCTTGTGCTTAATTTTTTGTATCGCACCTTATCTCCGAACGTAACCAGCACAAAAATTTGAAATTTTGTATCCCCAAACAAAATCATCCCTCTAATACTATGAGTGGTAGATTAAGGGTTTAAACTTTTATTTAAACTTAAATTCGTCACGTGGGATGTGAAATAAAATAGGAGAACGCTCAGAAAACACATCTAAATTCGGTTTTCGTTTTTTGTACCGATTCGAATTTACACTAAGTGTTCTTGAAAATTGTGTTTTTCGTGTCACATTTCTTTAACAAAGTCATTCTTTGTGTAATAACGATAACTTTTTTTAAGTAATTTTTTAAACATCGCATATTTTTTTTTTTAAGAAAATAAGTCCCCTCCCCCCTAAAATAAATCTTAAATATTATGTATTATATCGAGAACGGATTAGACTAGACACTTTGGAGTAGTTTCATTGCGGTTAAACAATAAAAGTGCAAATAAAGGCATTTATTTCACGTCATTATAATAAATAGTTTAAAAGTTTTATCTCAAACAAACTTTTAAATGGCCGTCATCTTGATATGGCAGGGACGATTATGATAGCGAACTCGTCATAATTGTCATATTGCCATCAAACCCTTTGAATAGGCTGAAATCACATTATTGGCAAATTATTCTGATCTTTTGTTGAATCAATGTGCTATATGAATGCTATAAAATGATATCAGGGCTCCTAGCGGACCAAATAGTAATCCAAATGAATTATTATTTCATAATTTTTTTCTTATTGTTATTTCACTTGATTTACGTAATCTAAATGTCTAAGAAGCTCTTATTTTGATAAGGCCTTTTATATTACTGGATATGACGTTTTTTCTTTTAAAAAAATATTATCTTCATTACGAATAATTTAGTTCTGATAAGATGTCACTTTCAGTTTATTCTGTCTTAACTATTATATTATTGCTTTTAATAAATATCAATCAGAAAAGTGTCCTATTTCTTGTAAATCTGTCATAATCGGGAAATGGTTATACTGGTTATGTAAGTATGCAATGTCGGACTTTTCTTATATTTGTTTGGAAAAGCTGATTTACTTATTAAATAAAATAAAGGAAAATTAGGCAAAAAAAGGGTGTTCCTTCGGAATAATTTTAAGCCACGATTTTTTTTCACAGAGAGCTTTGTTATGTCATTGCAAGTAATATATGAAAAGAGGGGGGTAAAATTTAAAGGACTTTAGCTAAGCAAGTGGGGTATTATTTTCTATGCAATTTTTTACGCTGAATCGATTAAAACAAGAATCAAGTCGATGCGAACTATAGTTTGGAAGATATAAGGGGTTTTATGTATAAAACTTAAATATTTTAATGTAATAAGACAAGAATTTTTTTAGCCAATTGGAAACTTTTAGGAAGGTCCCTGGAGAAAAAATCGAAAATTAATTTCTAGTGATAACCCTAGGAGGTGTACATTAAAATATTT
>KZ651346.1:187427-199758 GCA_001010745.2 Gerris buenoi
CCCCCTATTTATTATCTATGACCCCCCCTTCCTAATCAATGAGAATTATATCAGTTAAGTCAAGTACCAGACCTATAAAGGTCTATAAGATAAATCGCTAAAAACTGTTAATTATTCTTACACAATAAACAATAAAGTAATAAATAGTTAATGCTAATATAACAATAAAGTACAAGATAGCATGCGAGGAAGCTATGTGCCACACTAATTGGCAGTGTATTTATCTATGTATCCTGTTTTATTCAACTTATGTCTACTAACCATGTATGACGAGCTCGTAAAGTCAGCATGCCAAGTTTTTACTGTAGTATATATGATTAAAATTGATTCGTATTTGTAATTTGTATTCCTAATATGTAACAGAGATAACTTCATCCTTAAATCTCAGTTAATGATGCCAAATCTAAAAAAATCGGTTCATGACAGCAGTTCTATCCCCCACTAAGAATCAGCAGGTGCAGGAACCAGGACAAAGGGATAAGTCCATAACTGCAATTTAAGTTTATTAATTATATTAGTGTGGAAGCACATAAAAAAACCATTAGGCATAAAAACAAATCGTTTATAATCAAATAAATTTACAGAAAAGAGAACAAGAACAAGAACGAGCGTGTACATCGTAATCGTAACAAAAACGCAATGAAAAAACTATTGTTACCAGATTTAGTTATGTAATTACATAAGAGTTGTGCGGGTTTAGCATGCAAACAAAGTTTATGATTCCCTCATGTAGAAGTCATCGGTTTAAGAAGGATAAAGTTAGAAATCCAATATATACCAGGAAAACTAAGAAAAAATACCCTTCGACCTGCGCAAAATTGCTTTAAGAGCGATTGAAGTGGTTTTCAACTAAACTAACCTTGCTTTATAACATATCCAAAATCAGACAAAATCCAATCATGGGAAAGCACCTAAAAATGGCGTCTGTTTATATTAAGGGTAATGAAAGCCCAGCCATCCAATAAATGTTAGTTTATATGTATAATTCAAAAAATTTAGATAAATAAATTTTGAGTTTGGTTATAAGTTTAAATTCATTTATTTTTCTTATAATTATAGGCTAGTCAAAACATACATTAGATTACATTACATACATTATTAGTTAAAATTGTTTCTTTTGATTTCCATACACTGATCTGGTAGTTACACCAGTTTAGGTGTAACTACCAGGCATTAGGCACTATTTGTGCCTAATGCCCAATAAATTGTTAAAAAAAAGTGGTTTATATTCATTTCTTACAAATTACAATTTACCTTTTTTGTTCTTTTTACGATAGCAACAGAAGTGTTTTGTCTACAGGCTTTATTTTGTGCTTGCATAAAAGCCAATTAAATTTACTACAACTTCTTTTCTTATGACTTTTCTCATAGGGGAGAGTTTTTTGGCCAATATTCGGCTCGAAACGAGAGCAATACTTAAAATTTCATTTTTTGGAAACATATAGTCATTTTTGAAGTGTCATATCTCGGTAACTTTTAGACGTACAGAGTTGCCAATGGTCTTTAAAGGAAGCCTATTATATTAACTTCAACTTCATTCCGTATGACTTTTCTCGTAGGTTAACAGTTATACGCCGATATTCACCCCGAAACGAGAGCAATAGTTTTTGGGGAAAAAAATCCAATTTTCGAAGTGCCATATCTCGCAACCTATTGGTCGTATAGTGCTCCGGTTGAGCTTATGCTGCTGGAAATTTACTGTACTTTTAAAATTGTCATAACAACTAATACCGAACAACCCATAGTGTACAAGCTATATGGCAAAAACTGAAATAAGTCCGATTTTTATTCAGTTTTTCACGTATAACGCAGCTAGCACAGGTTTTTCGAAGCTGCAAACTTAGGACACTACCCTAACCGGTCCGAACAACATATAAAAAAATCAAAACTACATCACGCTTTGCGAATTTCGATATTTTTTATGCATATTTTGACTAGCCTATAACTATAAGAAAAATAAATTAATTTAAACTTATAACCACACTCAAAATTTATTTTTCTACATTGTTTGAATCATATAAAATAACATTTATTGGATGGATGGGCTTTCATTATTCTTAATATAAGAAAACGCAATTTTGAATTCGATTTTCAGGTGCTTTCCCATGATTGGATTTTGACTGATTTTGGATATGTTACAAAGCAAGGTTTGTTTAGTTGAATACCACTTCAGTAGCTCGTGAAGCAATTTTGCGCAGGTCAAATCGTATTTTCCCTAGACTAATATAACGCTTTTCGTTTAGATTATTAACATCTATTTATATACAAAGAGAATTGATATTCTTCTATGTTGTAGTAATTATAATTGATTTAACTCTCTATATTGATAGTAATTACAGTAGTGAAGGGACAAGATAATTAAAATTAATCAAGATTAATTGTTACTTCATGCGAAAAAGTAAAAATTAGTTGGAAAAATAAATTGAAAGATGCTATAGTTATTCAAATTTCATTGCGAATAAAAATAATATTCAGTAATAAAACGAAATCTTGATGTCGTATTTCTGAATGTCCAAACTGGTGGCTGGTACAAAAATCTCTGCCTCATTTCGTTTCTGAGTAAAGAAATATAGTCAAATTAAATTATTTTATTATAATATATAGATAATGGTTGGCGGGTTGACGATTAGTAATGAGTTCCTCTCCAAAATTTTTCTGAGTTAGGATGTTCTATAAAAGACGAGGAAAGTTAAGGGATCCATCCTGTACTAATTTTAAATCGCACTCAAAATTCATATGTATAATNCTATACAGGGTGACTGGCGAGAAAGTTTGGAAGTTAGTACACCTCATATGGAACAAAAAACACCTGAAATACCATAGTTCAACATTATTTTATGTTGAAAAGTGTATTAAATGAAACAGATCGAATCTAAAGAAGACCTCTATCATAGAACATGCAAAAGTTATTAGAGATGCATTAAGACTAAAAATGACTGTAAAGGAAATCAGAAAAGAGCAGGATCGTCACACTGAGCAAAATTTTGCTTCCGAGCTTACCGAAGGCAACGAAAGCTATGTGATCATTCTGAAGAACGAAAAATTTTTAGGTCTCTGATTTCAAAAATTCCAAGGCAGAATTCCGTTTCAGACATCAGGGAACATTTTTGATTTGTGTCTTTCTGCCAGCCTGTCGTTCATTTTTTTATGAACCAACATATCTTAAAAACTACACATCCGATTTTAATTAAAATACGATGGTAGGTTATAATTAGCTCAATGTTGGTCCCATATAAATTTCAACCTTCTACGCTCATTTTTTCTCTTCCACATGCGCACAAACATATATTTATTTTCACCTATAGGATCAAAAGTACTTATCTGATTTGTATGATACAACTTATAAATAATCAGTAATATTATACTTTATCTATCTCTCGATTTATATTTATTTATTTTATCTCTAATCTCTAATTAGTAATTTATTATGTTTCATCTATTTATCTATTTTATATTTAATATATTAACGCCAAAGGGATAGTCTCGGTAATATCACCTTTTCATACCATTCATGCTAAATATACAAGTGGTTGTTGAATAACACAAAAGATATAAAGTGTTAAATAACACATAAAGATTTTAAAAAAATATAAAAAAAAAGAAAAAAAAGCACTTTGAGTACTTTTCTAAGCTTCCCAACGATACTGAAATCAGTATTCTAGTATTCATATTTTGAGCAGCAATTAATTTTATGAGTATGAGACAAGGATGACACCATTCGAAAATTTGGAAAGTTGACCTAGTGACACAACGGTAGAGAATGGACCTATGGTATATAAGGTGTTATTTCGTCAGCAACACTTCATTATAAGGGTCTTGTAATTAGGGTCATTTGCTCACGTTTCATAGTTAAAGAGATGCACATTGTACATTTATTTATTTATGAAATAATTAACCTTTTGTATCGAATTATAATTGAGTTATGTACTTCGACATACATTTAGTCAGATTGAATACTTAAATTGAACCTGAAAAGTATATTTGCTTTGCAGAATAGCATTTTCAATATTTATATTATGACAAACTTCCTATTTCATAAGATACAAGATAGATCCGTTTATTACAAAAGCATATGTTTTCATACTTACTTACTTACTCCATGCGCTATGTTCTCATACTTATATAATAATATTATATTTACCAGGCGGTAAATGCCTAAACACGGAAAATGTTAATGTTTTTTGATAAAATTACGTTGAAAATGATACAATTGCCTCAAGTGTTATACATATTTTTAATCTACTCTTTAATACCCCACTCAAAATTTAAAAAAAAAAAAAAAATTCGCATGGCATAAATTATCCGCAATTTTTTTTATTGAAATGACTGATAATTTTGAGTTTGCTATATTTTTCCTGTGTATACAAGTCAAAATGATTTTTAATACTTCAATGTTTCACGTTTTTATCTTTTTTGATCCTAAATATATTGGAACCGAACAGAGTGACAGACAGAAACAGGAACGAAACTATAAGGGTTTCTTTTTTTTTTTTGTTTTACCAACGAAACCCTAAAAAAAAANCAAACTATACCGTTCCATGTGATAAATAGGTCCTACATATGAAATTTTAATATCTGCCGCCATTTTGAAATTTTTAGTTGGAAAAAGTTCTGATACGGCCCTTTACCTGATTTTTTTTTATTTATAGTATTTACTTTACTGAATTAATTCTATAATTATTTTTACAGTTTTAAGAGAAAACTCAAGAGTCTGGTAACCAGGAATCCATCAAGAGTCAACTCCGTCAACTTATATTGTATTTATTTATATATATAATGCATTATAATATAAAGCCTTACTTTATATTTCATTAAAAAAATCAAAATTAATAAAGTCTAAAATATAAGTTGTGAGTTTTAATGATCTATTCTCCTTCATTCCTAATTGAAGGTCCAAATTATAAAAAATTGGCTTAGCGTGAAGCCTTACGTATTGTATTGTGAAATTGAAATCAGTATAAGGGGGGGGGGGGACGCCAAATTTTGATGTTTTTTGACAAAATGGCATAAAAAAATTAAACACTTTCTGCAAGAGATTATATATTTTTTGTAATCTACTCTTCAGTACCTTTGATAAACTCAAAATTAAAAAAAAACAGTTTGGATTTGAACAGCTGATAATTTTGAGTTTGCTATATTTTTCCTGTGTGTACGCGTCAAAATGATTTTTAATACTTTAATGTTTCACGTTTTTATCTTTTTTGATCCTAAAGATATTGGAACCGAACAGAGTGACAGACAGAAACAGGAACGAAACTATAAGGGTTTCTTTTTTTTTGTTTTACCAACGAAACCTTAAAAATATGAATTTGTATAAAACTATTACATAAGCTTTAAAAACAATTAAAGATTACTACTATTATTTTTTTAATAATTTAGACTTAAAAAGCTTTAATTTATAAATGAAGACTTTCTCTTGGAGATAAGATTGAAGCATTGGATCATCTTATATGTTAGAAGATATATCCATGCTGGCTCTTTCGAATAAAGCCCACAATAAGTATTGTGGTCTACGAGTCACAATAATATAACTTATATAGTTCCAGCAGCGGGAGTGAAGTGTCACATTATACACTTAAGACCTTGTGTTTACCTATTAATTGGTTAAGTAAAAGTGTCCCAATATATCCTTCATTTCATATATCGTTTCGATCTAACAGCTGCCCATTAGTCAAATTAAAGCACTTTCTATATTTTTATATTTTACCGGCTATTAATAGTTTTTTTTTTTAAACCTAATCGTCAATTAGCGTCCTACATAATTTTACAGAGTCATTAATCCTAGAAGCAATAATGAAGCAGCTGCTGCCTCAACTCTGTGGGTAGTTTAAATTTGTCCGTCAGTCAGTCAATGCCCATATAAAGCAGTGTACTAAGTGAAATAACAAATAGAATTCCTATAGCCCTGCAGGGAGCTATTTTCAGTACAGCATTTTCTCTTTAAAGTCTCGGTGTAGACTAGAACTGCATTTCCGGTTTGTTTGACAGGAAATGTTTATGTTTTCATTGTGAAAGAATTTCAGCAACATTCGAAAAGCTGTTAATTTAGTATTTATAAATACTTAATATACCATTACAACAGTCAGACTTGTATGCTTGCAGTCGTTTGAAAGTATACAAACATTTAGATCTAGATGGTTATATTTAATTATATATTTAAAAAAAAAACAAAAAAACAATTAACCTTATAAATTGCCCAATTCTATAGGGAAAATTTTTAAAACGTCTGCGGATTTATAGCAGTTTGCTGCTGATTCATCCGAAATCTTTGTTTATTATCATTCACCAGAAGATTCGTCTCAGTTATATCATGTTTGAACTCAATAACACATTTTAAATATAAATACAGAACTCGTATGAACCCTATACATAGTCTTCTACTAAATATATATTTTCTTGTGACTATTCAAACGGGAAATGTAATTATTCAGTAATTGCCTCCAATTTATAACCGAACAGGATTATACACTACACATCTTTATGATATTATATATTTTTGGGTATTTGAAATGCCAAATTATTTGGTTGATAACAAAAAGGAAAGTTAGTCTTAGGAAATAGGTTTGCAATTAAAAACAGATTCTGGTAGAAGCTATACTAGTACTAGTAGTAGTAACCTACTACTTCCCACTAGAACGGGTAGGACGAACCACTTGTTTGAACCTAGCAATTAGGTAATCTTTTAGGACCTTTTTATGCGCCGTGGTGGAGAGATCCAGGTATACTTCACTCATCATACATTTGTACATTGTACACCCGAAGCTAGTACGATGTGGTCATGAGAAAATCTGGATTAGGCAGAACCCGAAATCGGGTAGTTCATATGAAAAGGTCAGTTATTTTATTGTAGTGTCAGACAAAAATATCATCGGAAATAATTTTCATTGAAAAAATAAATTCATCAAAGAAAATTTTCACGGTCAAAAAATAAACTAGAGACCCCCGGAATCCGGAACCCCCAAAAAGGGAGGTCGGGGAGAGGCTCCTCTCATTTAAAAATAAATGAATAAACGTTAAAAAAAAATTGAAAATTGTCCAACTTTGGAGGCTAGTAACTCCACTTGGGGGGTTTCGAAAAAAGTTTCCAGTAAAGTAACATCTCTAAAGTGCCCTGTACTAGGTAGGATATTTTTTATTCGGTTTGGTCTTCACGTAGAAATGTAGCCATACACTATCCAAAGTACCTTTTTAGGCACTAGAGGGCGCTAGAGAGGTCGGATAAAAAATTCTTTCTGCTTTACATCAGGCCCTACAAGATAGGCTAGCTAGTTTTTTCAAGAGGTACACTAAAGGCCCCCAAATACAGTCAAACATTTCGCGCAAACATCATGTTTATAAAAATTTTGAACGTGTATGGGGCTGATTGATGTTTGAACATGATGGTTGACGTGTATGGCCCAAATTTGCCCGACATCAGGTTTGAGCAGAATGTTTGATTGTGTATGGGGGCCTTAACTCAAAAATATCGCCTGGAACAAAAATCTTGTAATAAAATAAATTTTGTTCATTTTCATATGAACACAAAAACAATTGATAAAACGCTTTTATATAGGTATATTTTTTTTATTAATTAACTGCTGACTGTTTTCTGTTTACAGTATAATTATCGGGAAAACATAATCTGTGCCACTTTTAGCTTTCTGTTTGGGTTACCAGATTCGGAGACAAGTGAAGTTAAATGAAAAAGGGAAAATAAAAGTATGATGTCCTAAGATGATAATCTTGCACAAGTCTAAAGCAATACTAAATAGTGAAAAAGAAAGTTTTCTAGTTATAGATAACAACTATCAGAACGATACAACTAGATCTAGTGCTATTTATAAATTTAGTTGAAGTTTTGCTGCTTTGTTTTTCTTAAAAGATTTATAAGAATAAGTTTAAATTCATACAAGTATATCTCATCCTTAAGTGATACATATCTTAAGAAGATATACGGGGTGACCCAGTTTTTAATGGGACAAAAAAGAAATCAGCAATCCTGAGTCTATGGCCCAAAATCAACGGCAATAAGTACATATGCCTTATGCAATTCTCAATTGTTTTCGAGTTGTTTCGATACATACATGTATGTATTTTCGATGCATTTTTGTTTTCTCACATAAAATGCGTAACAACTAGAAAACAAAAAATTTATAGAGTTGCGGTTTTCACTATCAGAAAGACCAATAAATTTATTATTAACTGCTAACGAGATTATACACTCTCATTCAAAAAGGAAACTACACTCATTTAAATGTAAGATAGAGTAGTGTCAAAAATTGAAGTATGTTTAAACCAAAATAACTTTGTTAATACCATAGTTACCACTGATGTCTGAAGAGCTTAAAAACTGACCCATTTCATTACCTTAAAACGATGTAAACAAAACCTATACTCTGTTTAAACTTTGATTGAAGTATGCTTAAAATACTTTTATCTACGACTTGCATTGTAAGTGAACTTTACATCCCTAATAACAGGGAGGGAAGTGTTACTTCCCTCCCTTGGGAGTGAAAAAACAATAATACCAACTTAAAAGGTATTTTTAAGGTAAATTTTAAGTATTATGTTGGTAGTAATGTTTTTTTAGCTGTATTGTTTACTAATTTTTGGGAAGGTTACTTTAGGTTATCATACAAAATCTTTAAATTAAAAACAAACTAAACGTAATTAAATTAAAAACGTATATTTAGTATAAAAAATGTTATTTTAATAAATCAAGTAACTAAATATCAGTTTAAGGTGTTTAAATTACGTGAAATTTGTGGGCANTTTGAACGTGTATGGGGCTGATTGATGTTTGAACATGATGGTTGACGTGTATGGCCCAAATTTGCCCGACATCAGGTTTGAGCAGAATGTTTGATTGTGTATGGGGGCCTTAACTCAAAAATATCGCCTGGAACAAAAATCTTGTAATAAAATAAATTTTGTTCATTTTCATATGAACACAAAAACAATTGATAAAACGCTTTTATATAGGTATATTTTTTTTATTAATTAACTGCTGACTGTTTTCTGTTTACAGTATAATTATCGGGAAAACATAATCTGTGCCACTTTTAGCTTTCTGTTTGGGTTACCAGATTCGGAGACAAGTGAAGTTAAATGAAAAAGGGAAAATAAAAGTATGATGTCCTAAGATGATAATCTTGCACAAGTCTAAAGCAATACTAAATAGTGAAAAAGAAAGTTTTCTAGTTATAGATAACAACTATCAGAACGATACAACTAGATCTAGTGCTATTTATAAATTTAGTTGAAGTTTTGCTGCTTTGTTTTTCTTAAAAGATTTATAAGAATAAGTTTAAATTCATACAAGTATATCTCATCCTTAAGTGATACATATCTTAAGAAGATATACGGGGTGACCCAGTTTTTAATGGGACAAAAAAGAAATCAGCAATCCTGAGTCTATGGCCCAAAATCAACGGCAATAAGTACATATGCCTTATGCAATTCTCAATTGTTTTCGAGTTGTTTCGATACATACATGTATGTATTTTCGATGCATTTTTGTTTTCTCACATAAAATGCGTAACAACTAGAAAACAAAAAATTTATAGAGTTGCGGTTTTCACTATCAGAAAGACCAATAAATTTATTATTAACTGCTAACGAGATTATACACTCTCATTCAAAAAGGAAACTACACTCATTTAAATGTAAGATAGAGTAGTGTCAAAAATTGAAGTATGTTTAAACCAAAATAACTTTGTTAATACCATAGTTACCACTGATGTCTGAAGAGCTTAAAAACTGACCCATTTCATTACCTTAAAACGATGTAAACAAAACCTATACTCTGTTTAAACTTTGATTGAAGTATGCTTAAAATACTTTTATCTACGACTTGCATTGTAAGTGAACTTTACATCCCTAATAACAGGGAGGGAAGTGTTACTTCCCTCCCTTGGGAGTGAAAAAACAATAATACCAACTTAAAAGGTATTTTTAAGGTAAATTTTAAGTATTATGTTGGTAGTAATGTTTTTTTAGCTGTATTGTTTACTAATTTTTGGGAAGGTTACTTTAGGTTATCATACAAAATCTTTAAATTAAAAACAAACTAAACGTAATTAAATTAAAAACGTATATTTAGTATAAAAAATGTTATTTTAATAAATCAAGTAACTAAATATCAGTTTAAGGTGTTTAAATTACGTGAAATTTGTAGGCAAAACTTTTATACCTAAAAACTTAATAGCTATTACACATGGTGCACTAGTCGTAGATAAAATTTAATACGCAACATGGATCGAAGTATTTCTGCTCTCGGGATTATCTCCCTCGGCAAGCCTCGAGAGCTAATAATTCAGTTATCTCCCTCGGCCCTACGGCCTCAGGAGCTAATGAAGTTTTCTCCTTCGGCGGTGCCTCAGGGGAAAACCTAACCTCGATCAGGAAAACATACTTCTCTCCCTTGTTGCGTAAATAACTATAATAAGGCAGCTACAATTTTTAGTCTAATTATAAAAAAATCATTTTTTAAAATAAATAAAATGCTAAGTTAAAATAAGCACTCTGCAATTTTTAGGTGCCTGAAGACATTATGCACTTCCTAGGGAGTTACCCAATTCCTGGACTGTTGGGCGCTGCACAAGCTATTCTTTAATGTAAAAATAAAATAATTATGATTATGATCCATGTTATTACAAATAAAATGACATAAAAAATATTTATTTATAGTAAGGCCTAAAACCCCTGAGACCTTGATTATTTTTAAGTTACTGGAATTCTAATGGCTGCTGATAATGCTCAGGACGACTTCATTAAATCTTTCATGCAAAAAAATTTGTTGTTTTTTTAAAATTAAAACTTTTTTTAAATTATCCTTTGAAATAATAGTAAAAAAGTGCAATAACCTATCGTATATATTATTTCCTTTTTCAAAACTGACTAACATGTCAGCAAATAGCTTATAGGCATGGGTTATTATATGCAGTAAAAGAAAATATATCGTTACCTTGACAATGTCGTTATAAGAAGATAAAAATGTTGCCTATTTTAGTCTCCCTTCCTTTTACATGAATACAGACGGTGTTTAAACTTATACACGGCAATTCATAGCAACATTAAAGAATGATCTCAAATAACTTGCAATTTAGTTCAGCTATAAAAGTTAAAATAACCTGGCATACATCAACTGTACACACTTTTCTCTTATACAAGCCGAATATTTACTACTGGTGGGTGATGTCGATGTCTCCACAACCATGACATGATTCCGAATCAAATGAAAAACAGTTTCTAAACAACTAATTCGAAAACTTATCTCATAAATCAAATAATACTCAATTCTTTAAATGTCCTACTACTTTTATTCGATGTAGATTTAGTATTGCGAGGTTTCCTGTACAAATGTGATACAAATAACTGAATATAAAATGTATCTAACAACTTAAACATTCGATTTCTCACCATTTGGTTACAATCTTTACACAATAGTATTACGTGTATTTGTAATAACCGATATACTTCTTTTTTATTTGTGAAACTAAAACAAGATTGGTCACTTTGTAAAACTGTAATAGCTTCTGATCATTATCAGAAGATATATTCCTGGAAGAGCTTTGGGGGTGATAAATAAACTAAATATCTGTTCATTAGTTTCCTTTTCGATTGGAGAGCCCTGCCAACTAAAGCGTGATTGACTTGCTTTAATTGCATCATATTAATTGGCACCTTGATTTTATTTATTCATGTTATCTAGTATCCACAACCCAACAAAAACACTTATGTAGAAAAAAAGTTCTGAATTCATAGATTTTGCCAAGTCTTCTCTCATGACGGAGTAAGTTCTACTAGATCTAATCCAGTCACTAAAAGTAAATTATGTTTTTTGTCTGTCCCTACTCTCTATCCTCTGCCCCTCACAGACTCAAACATTTTCTTTCCCAAATCACTACACGTTTGAATTTAAAAAAACATTTTCTTACTAGTGATGCGGTGCATAAAGAACTCGCGTAGAATGGTGCTTTTTATATCAGCCATATTATGTTCTCAATGATGATATCAGGATAATATTTCAGTAAAACCTGACATTCTTATTCAACCTCAAAAGATCATTTTTCATCATTAAAAAAAAATTATTTTGTCCATTATCTTTAATTAGAAATATTAACGCAGGCTCGTTACGCTCGCCTCTTGATTCAGAATTTGTATTAAATATTTTCTAAATAAAGATATTGCAGGCTCGCTGCGCTCGCCTGTAAATTCAGCATCTGTAGTACATATTTATTAAATAATGTTATTGTAGGCTCGCTGCGCTCGCCTGTTTATACAGTAAATATAGTAATTATTTAATCAAATTAAAGAAGGCTCGCTAAATTTTATTACACGTACAAGTAAA
>KZ651346.1:274358-285751 GCA_001010745.2 Gerris buenoi
GGGGGGGGGGGGGGGGGGGGGGGGGGGGGGGGGGGGGGGGGGGGTCAGTTCAAACCCAATTATGAATACTATTATAAGTGTAAACCTTTGCATTATGTACGGCCATCACTCAAAGAGCAATTTACCCACCTACGGATATATAGCCGGTGGCCTGGGCAAGTTGTAATCAAATAAATGCCATATTTAAATTTATTTAAAAGTCATAACAACAAACAAAACTATTTATTAAACCTAATTTCTAAACAGTGCCTTTACTGGAGGATACCACTCCGAAATGAAATAAAGTGTCTGTATTCAAAATCTCGTTACTTTTCAAATACTCTCCAATATATTGCTAGTTCTTTATTCCTTAGCTACATAATTTTTACTTATACCGGGTCAAAAAGTGGAGAACATAAACAGAATACGCGATCTTATAAATTGTAATACTAAAGCCACCACCTGCCACCATTTGGCAGATGGTGGATTATAATGCAATTTTATACTCTAAAATATGTTATATTGTTGCAGTTAAAGCTTACGATAATTTGTTGTTTGGTCTTAAACCGTGCTCAACGCTGGTTGAAATAATTGCATGGGGTAATTTAATTGAAGCCGAGGGAGTACGAAACTCTCTACGGGCTTTTGACTTGAACCCGTTCACTGTTCTCAGATCATAAACATCGTTTAGTCTTCCATATTGAACTTTAGTGTTAAGACAGATACAATCACCGGCCAGCGTGTTCTGACACACAAAAAATTATTAATTAACTAATTATAATCATTTTAGTGTATATTGCATATTAATTAATATACATAATCATAATGTTATATATAATAATGTTATACCTAACCTCAGCCTTAATATCCCTTACTGTTTCTATATCCCAAATGATTCCATGTTCCTAATGCTTCTATATCCCTATTCTACCCTTACTTTGTACAGTTATTTTAAACTCAATTTGGAGAGGTTCAGATCAAAAAAAAATTTCTCTGTAGGGCACAGTCTCCAATATGTCCGTCCATTACAAGAAAAGACGCATTTTATTCAGTTTGGCCTTCACGTAAAAATGTACTCGTGATAACAGAGAACACTATTAAATAAACCTTTTTTTTTAGAATTTAAGGGCGCTGGAGAGGTCAGATAAAAAAAAAACATCTACGTCACTTCAAGCCCTACAATATAAACTTTTTTTTTTAATTACATTAAGACAGAAATATTGCCTGTAATAAAATCCTATTGTGAAATTAGAATTTTAAATATATGTATCAATAATTAGAAAAGAGAATCGTGTTTCATATCAACGCAATAAAATATTTCACGGTTCAATATAACTACGAGTACCTATTATAATATCCTAGGAAACAAAATATTGAAACAAGATTTCTTCTGGAACCCGCAATACATCTAAGTAAAGAATGTTGCATATTCGTGAGGAGTTAAGGCAGTTGTCTTAAACCTAGAACATTTTTCCCCGTACCCAAAGAAATAAATTTACATCTAAAAGAAGACTAGAGAGGAATATTATTGGGTTAGTGCTGTAAGAGTTAATACCTCTTCAATAATACATGTTCTAAAACCATCCTTCTGAATAATTACTTTCTTGAATTTTGTTTTACTTGATTCAGATTTTGGTTTCTTCACTTTAATTACGATAGGGTTTTTAGTCTCATCGCTTGAAAATAAATATACAAAGACATTAAAATTAAATAATGGGTATTTCTTCTAAGAAAATATACATGTAAAGGCACTTCTTTAGATTGTTACTCCCTTTATAAATAAAACAGAGGGGAGTAACTCTCTAAAAAAGGTACAAGGAATATTCTTCTTTAGACTGTTACTCCCCTTATAAAAACAGAAGTGTGATATTCCTTGTTCCAAAGCAAATTGGACTAAACATCACTTTATTCTAATAGTTATTTAGTTAAAGTCGTTTTTATTCTAAAACCACATTGGGGATGAGTAACAATCTAAATAATTACCCTTGTAAATATGTCGTGAATTCCTTGTAGGTTGAATCATTTCTCTTCTGATGAAAAGCCAAGAAACTAGTTATAAAATCTAAATAAATCCGTTTCAGACATCAGTGATCATTTTGGTTCCGTGTCTATCTGTTGTTCAATTTTTATGAACCAACATATCTTAAAAACCACTCGTCCAATTATATGAAAATTAGGATAGTAGGTCATAATTTTGCACATTATTAGCCTCACATAGGTTTTAACCTTCTGCTCTCCTTTGTTCAATTTAAATGTTTAAATTTATGCAAAAAGTTAAACAACTTTTTAAATGATTTTAATGTAAAAAGTTTTTAGATGGCTTAATTTCTTATTTATCTATTTATTTATCAAGGTATCCCCTTCCAAAGAAAGTCCTGTAGTAGATAATATTAAATCTTAATAGCTCTTTTTTAATCTTATTGTTATTATAACACTGTCTTCTGATGATGTCAAATATTAAATTTACAGATAAAATGTGATTACCCTGCTTTTTTCAAGGCAAATTTTCCGAAATGAATCCATCTATTATTAACGTAGCATGCTCGGATTTGATCAGGATGAATATCTTTCAGCTTATGAACTCTTTTGAAGTACATGTTGAGCAAATTATCTAGTGCAGTAAAGATTGACAACATTTTAGTGAGATTTACCAGATTTATTATTTAAGAAATAAGAGCTTATAATCCTGTTTAATACAAGAAGATCTTAAAAATTATCTTTATTTTCTATTGCATTTTAGAGATTGTAACGGTTCAATTTTTGAATTGCCCGCTACATTGTGGGTTGCCCTAAGAAGGGAAATGGCGTGGTCAAATGTTATGGTTGTGGAGCAGAAGGTGTGAAAAAGCCCTCCGGCATTTGGTACAACCAAATGCCGGAGGACCTATACATCAAAAGAGAGGTCGGGAAACTTCAAGTTGACCACGAAATAACTGGTTGGTCTCGTCGGTCAAGCATTCCAAAAACAACTAGGTCCGAATTTGAATCGTGGTTGCAAAAAGTCAAAGATTTTTGTGAAGAACCTGAAGTGTTGCATATTTTTGATCATAAAAACAGCGATTCAAGATNACCCCTTCCACCTCTACCCCCCTTGATGTCGAGAGTCCCCTCTACAAGAAGTCAGTCGCCACCGAACCATTGTACTAACTAAATCTATGTGTTTCTTTACAATATAAAAACATTCTCTCAAAATCTTACATTGTGTATTTTTTTTTATAAACGTACCTAAACTAACATTTCAATATGTGTTCGGCTAAGTTCGTCTGCTGGACATAGCTTGGCAATAGGCGTTTGAAAATAACAAACCGGCGTAGAGCGGCCATGTATCACCAATTATGGTGGACAATGTGATTTTCATGATCCTGAGTACAGAATGAGTTAGTAGACCAAAAATCAAGTCGATGTTATTTTCACACTTGATAGGTTAGTTATTTAAATATTACTAAAAATAAACGTGGTCACCTGTCAAGGGACAAACTAAAATATTGGCGCTAAAATATTGACTTGTATACAAAATTCCCCGTTAATCCCTTGGTAAATCCCTTAGATCCCCGATGTATCCCCCCCTCCAACATTACCTAATCCTCCACGCATTCCAAACTTTTTTCACCTATACATTTATAATTTAGATAGTACGTAACCCACTGATGATAGCAAAAATGCTGAAACAAGTATATGGTAAAGTGTTAAAAATACTTTTGATTTAGACCAGGAAAGAAGTATCTAATACGTAATTAGTGTTTTTATTTATAAAATTAAATATAGATAAAAATTATACTGTTTAAAATAAAAAAAATACTTACAACACATCGATTTTGGTGGAAGAAGCAATATGATGAAATCCAAAAACTCGTTGTCCATATAAATTTTCTCCATTACTTGAGAGAAAAATTCCGGATAATATAGATGATCAAAGGCCATCAAGTGGATGAACTGTGTATTCAAAGGGTTCAAATGGCTTAACCTCAACATAGTATCAAGTAAAAACAAACTATAATATACAGGATTTGAACCCTAAACAAAGTGAGACATCATATCACGATAGTCTGCGCGTTGCATCAGCCATCGTGAGGTGCAATATCAAACACCCAGTATAATGCAAGCTTTAATTCCGTATGACTGGCTCAAGATGAAAAGTACTGAACTTTCTTGACCTTACTGTCAGTCACTAGTCATTCCTTATAAATTGTTAATTTTTTTAAAGATTGGTTTGAATTCGTTACTCTTTAGAGCCACTGCAATTTTTATGATATCAAATAATTTTTTTTTATATTTTTTTTCGATTCTAAACAATGTGTGTGGTCTTCACCCACGTTTTAGTTTATGAAATAGTGTTTTGGTTACTAAAGCATTTATTTTAATATTAAACTATTAAATGTTGCATTTTTTTCACGTAAGAAAAAAGCAATATTATAAAATATTCTCACAGTTTGTTTTTATATAATATAGCTTTAAAAATTCTTCTGGCTATACTCTTAATGTAAAGCTTTTAACACTTGTGACATATTGTGGCCCACATTTGTGAATCATTTTGCAATCCAGATATATATCTTCCTATCTAAGAATATTCTTAGATAGGAAATTCTAATTAAATATTACTGTCATATCTTCAGAACATGAGCCAGAACAAAATCTTCCTATTCTAAGACTAAGGTCTTTTTTTCTTAAACAAATTTAATGATCGGCAAACTCAATCATCAAGCGAATTCCGAATACGCTCGAAACTAGCTGAAAGTGTAAATGCCTCGAAAATCTACTAATTTTAGACTTATAAACCCAAAATGTCTCTTTCTTACTTCATAGTTTTATCTAAATAATTAAATCAATGATAAGTAATTCCCCGTCACAATTGTATGTCTTACCCATAAATACTTGACATCCATTTCGGCCACCAGTACATAATAGACGGTATATTCGGATAATCACATAGAGCTACAAACGCAACAGCTTTGTCGTCTTTATTGTACAGGGTTATTGATGCTGAACATACCTCTCTGCGAACAAAGAATTATATTTATTAGTGTTTGTAGTAAAACACGTTATTAAAACAATCAACTAATAAACTATTAAGCAATATAACTCGACTTCTTCATCAACTTTAACAAAACATAACGCATGAAAACGTGCTCTAACCTCTAAATTCTTCTCCAATCTTAAGCTCAGTCGCATTCATTCCATATCACACTCACAACCATACTAGTCCTCAGCCCCACAGTCTCATATTTTAGGATAACGTCCTCCACATCGGGGATTATTATCCGGGTTTCGAGACTGTACGTTAAGACGATAAAAAAATCAGTCTTGATTAAAAGCCGCGTGACTGGAAGGTATCCTTGTTCCCAGGATTAATGATCTAATTTTGGATAAGAATTAAGTAAATAGGTGAGATTCAGAAAGATGAATAAAAAAATTTGTGGCAGTAGATGTGTCAGCAAACATTTTATCAGTTCGACATTACGTAGTAAGGTTTGAAACAATTGATTTTTTGATTTATTCTTCGATTTATCTGTTAATTTTCTATCCCTATCATCTGAGTCTAGGTCTAGGGGAATGAAAATTTAAAAAAGACTATTATCAACTTATTAAATGAAGAGGTACTTACCGTCGACACTTGCTTGATCTAAAGATCAATCAAGATCCTTTACTCTCTCATGTAGACTCTACGAGTTCATTTCGACTCTAAGAGATCTATATTCTTCTTCTGCTGATGATAGCGTATAGCCTAAACCGGTCCAGTGATCTTCATATCAAGCAAGTGTCGACGGTAAGTACCCCTTCATTTAATAACTTACTAACTTGCGGTATAATAATCGTCAATTTGACTTATTATTAACTTGTTCAATTGGCAAATGTTCGCTCATTTGTGGGCATCATTAGGCCTTTATCTAAGTATTATGTGTCATGGAGTCATCATTTCCAATTTACACTAAGTCAACCTGATGATGCTGAATAATTTGAAAAGTTAAAAGAGAAATTGATTTTATTAGGACTAAAACAGATTTGAATTAAGTTTTAGCCTTTCCGATTATGATTTAAGCCTCAATTCGAGACCCGCGTTAATAGTAATATTAAGGATGGGAAATAAAGTTTATTTAAAAATGGTTCAAATTAAGAGTCAAAAGGGGTTTCAATTAACAGTAAAAAGGGGTTTAAAATAACAGTCAAGGGATGTTCAAAGTCAAGGATGTCAAGGGAGTCCTTGAGACTATAACTATATCCTCCCCTGGAGTTCCTGAACTAAAGGTCGCTTATAAAAATTATATTATACTTGGAGAAAAAGTTGAATTGAATTTCGGGTGAATCAATATTTAAATCAGTAACTAGGCAAAACGGGTTCGCTAATTTGAATTTAATTGAAGACATCTAATTAATTATAATTACAACTTATATCAAGGTCTCTTTAGTGGTTAACTTTTTCAGAAATTACCAAAAATTTAAAGGTAAATGCCTAATAATATATTTAATTATTTCAAAGCTCTCTATTCTGTAAGATAATCTAACTGTAAAATGACTCAATGTTAGCTTCTGACGCCATAAATTAAAATAAAAATATTTTCTATTAGCTACCTCTGTGAACCCTACATTAAGTTTGTTTTCTGTAATACGGTAATGTCTTACTGTTCAATTAAACAAAATTTAATCTTCTACTAAAAGTGCAAGGACTAATGTGTCCGAAGATTATTGCCTTTCACTTCCTATGTCCTTAACTAATTACTAGTAGAAAAAACATGTTTTCCTTAAAGATTTCCTACAAAACTTCTTGGAATTTTGCAAAGCAAAACAGATATCGTACAAAAAGAAATAGATTTTGTACATTCTGTTTTTAATTAATAAACAAAATACTTGTTTTCGTAGGAAGAAGCCTTTATGCTGATTACATTATTTGCTCTTAAGCGTTATCTAATTTATAAAATATGTCACTTCTTCTTTATTTTATAATACATTAAGAAAATAATATTTAAACTGTTCTGCTATAATATGATTACTGTTAAGATGGTACTGAATATTAAAATATACATGAGACGATGTAGTTCAATTGATCCATAATTTTTTATGACTTCATCAGTTATAAGGCTGGAAACGTGTTGAGCATCTGATTGGTCGGATCTCTTCCATCGAGTTATGGGAGATTTCTCCGTTGTATTTTCGATCTCCGTCATAAGCTCTAGAACATTCATAAAATACATCTTGAAAAAAATCATGGGAATATTTTGGGTATTGGTTTTAGCACTTCTAATCGAATGAACATGAACACTGTTGCAAAAACGAAACCACAATCTCCATTCCCTGCACAACTACTTCACTCATGCAGCAGCTCCTCTTTTACTTTAATTAATAAATTATTTCTCCACAACCCAAAACTTGTGCTTTTATAAATTGCACTTTAGCCAATTTGTATTAAGATTAATTAAAACCGATCAGAAAAAGTTTTTGTCTACGATTGATACGAAATATAAACATTTTATCTCTCTTTAGATGCGCAGAAAGTGATTCTTTACGTACTTATATTCATTGCGCATGCGCGTCTCATAATTCTGAGGAATTCCTCTTTTTTCCGCCCTCGGGTGGTAAAAAAGAAGAGTTCTTCACCTTTACGCACGACTGGCGAGTTTACATGTAACAAAATGATGTTTGAACAAAGTGATGTTTACATCTAACAAAACTAATTTGCTGTTTGTTTAATAAAAGTAACAGTTCATATAGTTTTTTTTTGTGAAAAACAATGAGTGATTTAAGTGATTATGACGATATGAGGAGAATTATACGCCTTCCGAAATAATTAATTCGGCACAAAATACAACTAATGAATTAATGCCATCTTTATCAAATGAGAAATACGAACTTACGGTCGAGGTACACCACGCCGGGTTAAATCCCATCTTTCGGCACAGGTAGTCCACCCGTCTCGGATCCTCTGAACTAGGATCCGACTTGGTTACCATTAAAACTTGAGCCAGAAAATTCACTTTAATTTGTGAATATTCAAAATGAAAAACTTACAAAATCACATTAAGTTAACATTCAAACTGCATACGGGATTCAAGAAAATAATCCAAAATACAAAAGAAATTGTTATTTATGCACCTAGGGAGTAAAGTAAGCCATTATTCCCTGAGCGAAAAAGTTGGTTCTTGAGGCAAAGCTGAAGGAACCACGGTCCCTCAATCCTGAAGCGAAGCTGAATTTTTAACTCCCGAAGCGCAGCCGAGGCGGCTTGAAGCCCACATCAGTATTGGGAATTTAGCCGTCGACATATTAATACAGTTCTAGATGATACAGTTCCAAAATCGATCATTACGATGGCTTATACAATATTCAATGTAACATTCTTATTCTTCAACTTCTTCAGGATCTAAATATGGTAGTCCGAAAATTTACTATCAGTTGACCATCGTTGGTAGAACATCGGTAGCTCGCAGTAAATCCTAAACCCTGAATTTTTCTTCACCAAGCTTGTGCTAAATGAAATCTGCACCCTGTAAGTGAAGTGCAAGTGGGTATAACCCGGGATTATCTAGACTCAGCCTTCAGACATTTTAGACTAAGAGACTGACGCACTTCAACCGTCACTTTGTTCTAATCCTAAGAAGGGCTAGCGCATTTCGGTACCAGCCTATTATTGCACAATGTTTCCTTAAAAATTGCATTTTTTTGTCCCTTTCTATTTTTACAAAACAAATTAAAGTCAAAGAATAAAATACGGTTTGCCAGGATTTTATTTTAAGGGAAGCTAGAAAGTTCGGGGTAATTTCACTGCGTTTTTTTCCGTAAGAGACGTTTTATTTATTATTCACCTTAACAGGAACCACTTACACATAATTTCATGGAGATATCATGAATTCTCTTTGACCCTACAAACTGATTAATTCAAAATTAGTTAAATAATAAAATTTAGATGATATTAAATGGACAGCTTGAAAAATTATTTTTGTATAAAATAAACGTTCTTATTGCCTAAGGAATATAAAAAATTAGAAAGTTTAAACATTCGATCACATCCTTTAATATGTAATAAAAGATAATTAAGTTGTTTTGAATATCCCGATAAACTATTTATTTTACTTCAAATTTAACAAATAAACATTATCTTTTTAATTTGTTTATAAAACCAGCTGAAACTACCAGTTTTAATGTTAATTTTGAGCCATTACAGATTTAAAGTGCTTTTTAAACTTTTTTTTATTCTTTTGAATTTTTTGACATTACTTGTAATGAAAAGTATTATGGTGTGTATGCTATCGATGCTCATTCACTCGTTAAAATAATTAAAGTTTCGATCTTAAACCTTAATTATTACGTTTGTAAAATTAAATATATATTTCTATATACAAATGAATACTATATAATCCAACAGGTCACTGGTTTTCTTGATAATTGACCTTTGGATTCCATTTAGTAGATCGTTTATCGATATCATTTCTTGGTTCGATCTCAAACAAACATTTTAGCTGTAAATAAAAGTGTCAGATTTAATTACGACGTGTTGTAAGGATATCAGATTATTCTTCTTTTTTTTTTTTTTTAATTTTGTCGTGATTGAGATGTCCGATAGTTTTAAACAAAGAAGAAAATTACGAGAAGACGAAACAAGGGGGTTAAATGAAAGGTCAGTTGAACCCCGAATGCATCAAGTTTTAGACACATTGGGACTTTAGAAATCGTGGTATTGTTTCAGGGACGCTCCTGAACAAAGATTAGTTTTATAAGTTAGGAAATATCGGAGCAGGTGTGAACAAAAACACCGCATTAAATTATTTAACTCAAATAATTGGGTGTGTGGAAAAAAAGTACATCATTATGATAATTATATTTATGTATATCAAACAATACCAGATGCTCAATACAAGGACAATACATTTATCAAATTTTGAATGCAATATTATTAGGTGAAATATAAATAATCTTGGAAATAAATCACTATGACAAATGCGACCGATAAGTATTATAGCTTATAATATCTTTTAATGTTTACTCTTTGTCGCCGCTAAAATCGGAATGAGTCTTAATCAAAAATTTAACTAAGCTATTTGGAAAATTAATGTTGTTGCTGGAATATCATTGCTATATTTCCATTTCATTAACTTCTTTCGAAGGAACTATTAGTTTTCGTATCTTATAATATGGCATATGGGTTGGTACTTATTTACTTGGGTACATACCAATAAGTATGTACCCAAGTAAATAAGGTGCCATAGGGAAAGAGTTTACCTAGGTACATACCAATGTACAATAGGACAAAGGAATATCACACTCCTGTAATGTTAAGTGACAATATCTGTCAGCCTAACAATCAAATTAGACAAAGGGACATTGAGTCTAATGTATTTTGGGACAAAGGAATATCACACTTATGTAACGAAAAGTAACAAATTCCATTAGTCAATGTATTTTGGGATCAGGGATTTACTTTGGAGTAGTAAATTTAAAAACAATTTTTTTATGGTAAACCCTTATTAATCCATCCGAGTACCAGTATAAGTCAACCCGGGTGGATAAAATCAAATTCACCTCATTATTGAGGTGAATTGGAGGTATGTACCCAAGTAAACAAGTGCCCCGTAAACACCAAGTAAACACCTTCTATACATTATTACTTCTTGCTGCTTTTTTACAAGGTTATTAACAGACTTTAGACTTTAGAAGAACATTTAGTACACCTTATTTAGATTGTTACTCCCATCTGGTTATTTCCTAAATAGAATTCCAAGGGGTTTCCATTGATCGATACTCGTTCAATTCAAACTTATCAAACGGTTAAGATGCCAAATGTTTACATTCTACATTATTGTGGTGATAATTTAACTGATCGATCTATAGTAGTTAAGCCGACAGCAATTTACCTGGAATTAGTTTAGGCTTAATTAAAAAAAATATAGTACAGTTAAATCTTACCGAATCCTTTACCCCAGTCCAAAAATATACCGATTAGATGTGTTCAAAATTGTATTATATGCTAGGATAAAAACAACGGCACTAGTCTATATACTATATACTATCTGCACTAACAAAATTCTTTAACTTCATTTATTAATGTCACTTTAACTGTCAGTTCTTGACGGATACATAATTAATGTTATCGATATTCTATTGGTATCAACTAAATGGTGAAAATGACCATTCTTGCAGTTTATATGAAACATGCTAAGCATTAACGTAATTTGTGATGATAATAGGTGATAAACAATCACCTCTTTTATTTACATTTATTGCGATTTCTCAGCTTTAATAATTGGTACAACCTACCTATATTTCATATTAATCAATCCACAAGTTTTGGAGATAAGATTCTACATGAATATACAAAAAACCACTTGTTATCTCATCATAATAATTGTTAAGGGAATACAGTGATGAGAATTATATATAAAGGTATAATAATATTTAAAAGTAATTATGTATATACATATATATAT
>KZ651346.1:290423-308256 GCA_001010745.2 Gerris buenoi
AAAAAAAAAAAAAAAAAAAAAAAAAAAAAAAAAAAAAAAAAAAAAAAAACCTTGTATTTTGGAAAGAATTTATTTTGTATATTTATTTATTTATATTTAGGGCTTTTGTTATTACTGTTTAGAGTTTTAATATTTGTTATCTTTTTTTTTTAATGTATGGATGAGAGTGTGTGTGTATTTATATGTAATGTATGAGAGTGTGCATCATGTTCATGTTTATTAATTAATTTCCAAGATTATATTGTAAATTGCGGAACCTCTTTGTATAAAGCCTTGTTGCTTTAAAAACAAATAAACGTATTATTATTATTATTATTATTATTATTAAATTCAGATTTCTGTTACGCCCTAATAATGAACTTGAAAATCTCCTAAATAATTACTTTACTCCAAGGCAAGTTTGTTAGTAGGTAATAGGATCTTTCAGTGAAATGAATGTTAAAAACAATATACATATATTTATTTATTTTTATCTTTCTCTGAGTGCGATCACAGAAAATATTAAACTAAAATATAAATACATAAGTTTATTGTGGGTCGTTGAAATTTACGAAAAAAGGGACAAATACAAACAGACCAAATAAAATATAAATATTTTTATAACTGATATTACTTTTTTTTTTATTTTGCTTCCGAGCTTACCGAAGGTAACGAAAGTTATGTGATCGTTTAAAAATATTTAATGTCTTTGATTTAAAAAATTTCAAGACAGAAATCCGTTTTTTTTTTGGTTACGTGTCTGTCTGATGTTGGTCTGCCTTTTTCAAGCAATTATTTTCTAATTTGTTTAATTGTTTCCCCCGTTTTTTTATCCTTTCAATATTGTATTGATTTTTAAATGAATTTAAGTATCCTGTAAATATCACAACAATTTGACAGAATAAAAAAAGGAGAAAACAATCGAACAAATTAGACAAAAATGACTTGATAAAGCATAAAATCAATTAAGTACGTGATAGGATGCGAGGAACCTATGTGCCACACAAAACAAAGAAAATATTATTCATCGTAATTGTATTATAACCTACTTCTGAAAATTTCCACACTATTTATAAGTTTTCTACAATTATTTTGAACGGGAACAAAGAGAATATTGGAAATTACCTGTGTAATTATTTGCTTTCAGAGGATATCGTTCGGAAAACTTATTCTTGCAGCATTCCTGGCAGCAGGATTAGGCTTATCCCAAGCTTACCCCAATAAAGGAAATAGAAGGCAAGAACTTGAAGAAGTAGCTGATGGCAGGCAAGCAGCAATTCTGGGAAGTTTAGGAGCAGCATTGGCGCCAATTCTTGGTGCTATAGTTGGTCCAATACTTAGCAATATTGCAATTAGTATTACAAACGGCTTTACTGCAGGCTTAGCTGGTAATATTTACATAATTTATATGCTTAATATAAAAATTTCTTAAATTAGTTACTAGTTACTTGGTACCGAGATTTTCTTTAACATACTAATACTAATAATAATAATAAATTATATTTTACAACCTTATTAATTTTTTTAAAACTGTTCTGTTATCAATTGTTGTAAATAGTTTTGCTTCGGAGCTTATCAAAGTTCACAAAACAGAAGTACTTGTCTGATTGTTATGAAATTTGGATGGTTTATCGAAAGTAGCCCACAGATAGCTCCCCACTAATTTTAACCGTCTGCGCTCTTTAAATTTTACTAATATGATACTTTAAAGGCACCCATACACGATCAAACATTAGTCAAACCTGATGTCGGGCAAATTTAGGCCATAGACGTCAAAAATCATGTTTGCGCAAACATCAAACAGCCCCATACACAGTCAAAATGTTTGACCGTGTATGGGGCCCTTGTAAAACAATTTTAATAGATTTAAAAAAAGGGGATAAAATTAAATCAATTTGACCCAAATAAGTTGTGAATGCATAAAATCATTAAAGTATGTGAAATAGTATTCGAGGAAGCTATGTGCCACACTAATTGGCACATTGTGTTTTTTTTGGGATTTATTTAACACATACTCGTATATCAGTTAGTACTTTCAACTGGTGTATCTCTAAATTTAATATTGTCTTGCAATTAACAAATGTACATATACATCATACATCGTATTATATGTGTTATGTTTTTATGTATATTATAAAATACCTTAAAAACGTATATGGTGCTAATCAATAAAAAACCTGTATTTATATATTTCATTGCCACCTTGATTACGACAATCCTATTTTAATTTGTGTATAAAAACGTTTTTTTTAAATTTGGCATTTAGATTGAGTATACTTTTAAATAATTTTTTTCTTCCTATTTGAGAAGTACGTTAAATGCAAGTGAAAAAAGACACACACTTACATCACGAGAGAATATTTTACGTGAGCAATGTACGTAATTCTTTTTTTCAAAACCAAAAATGCATTGTAATATATTTTGAAACTAAGTACATAATATAAAGAATTCATAAAAGAGGAAGTAATAAGTATCTATTTAAAATAAGCATGTAATTGTAATCCTTTAATTTTTTTTTACTGGTATGAACATATTTTCACGTAGCAGAAGGCGCATCATTAGAGCATGGTTCAATGTCAAAATAAATTGCTTAAGACGACCTATTTAGCAATTAGTTTCAAAAATATACCAGCTTGCAGGCTTATAGAAGATGTAAAGAGCTTCTCACCATATNTATATGAAATATGACAAAAGTGTACATATCTACAATTACAGTACTCTTAAAGAGCGTTCTAATGACAAGCATCTCGAAGGGTATATACTATTTTGACTTTTGTATCCCGTACCCCTATGTACCATTTTTTTTCACCCATTCAAATTCTGAACCGAAATTTTCCTATATTATCTTAAGCCAATAATACATGGAATTATTTGAAAATTTGCTTGTTAAGTCATGGTGCAAGTCTGGACTTTTTATATATTATTTAATTCTTGTATTTTTACAGCACTTGGTGGGGCTGCAACCAGAGATGCAAAATTAGAAATGTACATGATGCGAGTACCTGGAGCTCCTGGACCATACCTTCTCTTAACTACACCCATGAACAAGGATAGCAGGCTAACTAACAAACACTACTCTGATGACGATGAGGATGACGTAGCGTTCGAACGACCAACTTACAACAAACAAAATCCTGAAAGCATCCCGTCTCATAAGCAGCCTTACTATGAATCATACCCTTCAAGCTTAACAGAATCTGATCAATCCAACGAAGAATCATATCTGAGTCATTATCAAAACTTAGATTACAGAAAACAACCTGAACCCTCATCTTCTGCATCCATTACGAAAATTTATCCTCCTCCATCAAAAGACTCTTTTAGGCAAGCCCTAAACAGTAAAACATCCACCTTCTAATTAAGTAGCCATCCCTCTTCCAAGTAGAATCTACAAACTTTAACTTAAATAACAGAAAACAAGCTAAACCATGACGACCTATTTAGCAATTAGTTTCAAAAATATACCAGCTTGCAGGCTTATAGAAGATGTAAAGAGCTTCTCACCATATGCCTTTCACTTCCTTGTATACGGATAGTGATGCATGTCGGGCAAATTTAGGCCATAGACGTCAAAAATCATGTTTGCGCAAACATCAAACAGCCCCATACACAGTCAAAATGTTTGACCGTGTATGGGGCCCTTGTAAAACAATTTTAATAGATTTAAAAAAAGGGGATAAAATTAAATCAATTTGACCCAAATAAGTTGTGAATGCATAAAATCATTAAAGTATGTGAAATAGTATTCGAGGAAGCTATGTGCCACACTAATTGACAATCTGTTTTAGATTATATAATCCACAACAAAAACCTAACCGTGAGAAAGGGCTAATTTCCCCATCCCAAAAAAGTCAATCTATCTAAGTAGTGATATGTACATTGTGGCGAAGTCTATGTCTTTAAATATAGAGTCATTTGAGCATAGTTCTTTCCTGAAATTTGATTTACGGTTAATTTAGTTGGCTTTTAATGATTCATTAAAAATATTTATATTTGTGTTAGTTGTCTTTTTTTATTTATGTATTAATAAATTAGAAGTAGTGGTATTTATGTATTAATAAATTAGAAGTAGTGGTATTTATGTATTAATAAATTAGAAGTAGTGGTATTTATGTATTAATAAATTAGAAGTAGTGGTATTTATGTATTAATAAATTAGAAGTAGTGGTATTTATGTATTAATAAATTAGAAGTAGTGGTATTTATGTGGGCTCTTGTTATTTTGTGTTAGTTTTCTACCAAACAAAACTCTTGTTTAAGAGTTTAATATTTTCAACCATTGTGAAGAAGGGTTTAAAAAAATATAAGTGATATGTATTGTCAGTGAGTTAATGAACAGTTTTGAAAAGGGGGTTGACGCTGGAGTATTTAATAACAAGAGTGAATGTAGGTTAGTGTTAAGGGTGAGCTGAACTAGCGGGTTAGCTGTAAAGGTATCACTGGCATCGGTTACATCCCGCTTTCCAGCGGTACTTTGTCATCATAACTCAGTGCTCGGCTCATAGCATCCTGACGTCTCTCTCAGGCTGAGCCACTTCTACCCTCTAANAAATCAAAATAGTATTTTATTAATATTTAAAAATTATATCATTGGGATAATGTTGTTAATGTTTGTTAAAGTTGTTGATTTTTGGATTATTGTTGTAGCCTGATGAAGCCTAAAAGTGTTGGCGAAATATAGCAGTTTTTAAACAGAGGAAGTGGTGTTTATTTATTATTATATTTAATATATAATATATAAAAAGAAATCAAACCCTAAAAAATAAGGCCAATTTCTAAAAAGAAATTAATCCAATAAAATTTAAGAAGGGTGCAAACTTAAGATTATTTTTACTAAAAAAATAAGAAGAAAGGAGAAAATATTATTTTATTATATTTTGTAGCTCCTTAGCGGGATTTTCCGGATCTACTTTATGCTTCTTTAGAATTATTTTCCATCCTAATCCTTGGTTGGTTCTTTTTGCTTTGACGACCTTAAAATAATTTTTATTCCATTTGAAATAGTATTATTGACGTAAAAGTAGATTACCCTTCTTTTCTTAATTTGTTTCTAATTATCTCAATAAAGCCTTATGCAATACTTTACCTCTTATGAGGCATCTTAAGGACTAATTATTTTTGATTACATCATATTTCCACTTCAACTATTTATAATATTTTGGCGTTCCTGGTTGTGTGAGTATTGATTGTCACATTTTAGTTAATTTAAAAATCTCAATGTATATTTTGTATATTATTCTATCAAATATTTATACATCACTGAGAAGTTACATGATCGTTTTAGCTTCAACAATATGAAAGCAAATATATTATTGTAAAAAAATAATTTGGTAATTGAATAAGAAAAATTATCAAAACTAATTAAGGTATATTGAAGGTAAATGGAACATTTTTTTGGTTACATTTTTAAAATAAAAACAAACCTTGAAATAGGACCATTATAAAACACTAGAAACCTTTTTTTCTATCAGAGTATTCTCTCCTCGCAAACGGACGCATTCTATCTAAAACGACATGGGTTTTTCAACTACACCACTATTTTTTGTAAGTATTTACATTATAATCTAAAAAAAATATTATTGCTCTCAAACTTACTGCAGTTAATGGTAGCTATGTGATCATCCCAAAGAACGAAAAATTGTATTCTTCGATTTAAAAATTGCAAGCCAGAAGTCCGTTTCAGACATCAAGAAAGATTTTTGGATCAGTGTCTGTCCATCGCTTAATATTGTCGAACCAACATATCTTAGAAACTACTCACCTGAATTTACTTAAATTTTGATGGTAGGTCATAACTAGCTTATTGTTAGTCTCGTATAAGTTTCAACCTTCTGCACCCATGATTATTTTCCACATGCGCACAAACATACATTTATATCTATATCTTCAAAAGTACTTATCTCATTTTATTTAAATTTTGATGGTTTGCCGAAAGTAGCCTGCAGATTGCCCCAGTTAATTTCGTTCCGTATGCAACCTTTAAATTTAGCTAAATTAACCTTACATTATAGCAAATACTTTAATTCATGAAAAAATTAAAACAATTTTGACGGATTTAAAGGGGAATTAAATAAATTTTATACACAATAGGTTGTAAAAGCATAAAATCATCAAAGTATAGGATATATGAAGCGAGGGAGCTGCGTACCACACCAATTGGCAGACTATTATTTTAAGTATCAGTATGTCGTATAATTGTATGTATCAGTTAAATATTTGCAGGCGCAGGAACTAGCCAGTTAATAATAAGTCAATTAGTGAATAAAAGAAAATATGACTAAGATATGACTAAGGACTAAGATTTCAATCGTAAATTATTTATATAATGAAGAATTTATAAATATTTACATTTTTAATATTAATTTTAATGTTTCAAGGTTTCTGATTAAGGCTGCATCTAAAATAAAGGCCCTCATGCACGATCAAACATTTTGTGCAAAATGTTTGCGCAAACCTGATTTCGGGAAAAATTTAGTTTAACATCATGTTTGCAAAAACATTTTGACCGTGTATGGGCCTTAATACTAGGTTTTGCGGTTTGCTTTTACCACTGGACGCATTTGGTTGAGTGCGTTCTGTAATGAGCAGTTTGTTGTGATAATCCTACATTTTTATGAATCACGGGACTTTATACATCCCTGAAAAATTTAAGTTTCATTGAAAAACCTAGATAGTACATACAACTAATAAACCAAAATGAACACATTTCTTCGATTTACCAGATTTCCTGATTCCGTCAATGCCGTCATATGCTTTCATTTTTTATTTATTTATTTTTTTTATACCATACATTTGCATTTTTTTATACCATAAATTTACATACATTTATGAATCATCGATTTAGGTCTGCCTGATGGTCCTAGCAACTATTTGCGATTGCAAGTCTGGTAAAGAAGATAAACGTCAAGAGAGGACCTTCGGCCTCCTTGGGTCTTTGTCATCGAGCCTGGGAAATCTCGTCTTGGGACCAAGTTTTTACAACAGACCTCAACCCAGCTATTACAATTATAAGTGAGTAAAGCATAAATACAAATACATATATAATTAACTGGTGCGTGCTAGTTTACTTTAACATGGATTTATTTTTGGACTGGGGTATAGAAGATATTTCCAAAAACATGAAAGATGTGACGGCTAGGAAGTTAGGATCTAACAGGAGGTAGATGGTTTTTAATTTTTAGTACTATATTTTGCCAATAGGAGCGCTGAAAAATATTTTCTATTTTTATATAAAATGACATCAAAGTTCCTAGTGGACCAAAACAGAATTGAATCTATTTCGGAAAACTCCTGCCATTCGGTACTAGCCATCAGTCTTCAGAGGGGGTGGAGTAAAGGTTGGGTGAACTGATAGCTTAACTGGATTTAATAACTAAAAAAATATCAATGATTCATGATCGATGATTTTCCATGAAGTGGGGACTTTTTTTTTAATGGGAACCTGAGATATCTTTAAATAATAATTTTTACTTATATACACGTATTTTTCCCAAGTGATCGGAGTCGGACAAGAAGTCTTATCTTCTTCCACAAACAACCAGCGAAAGTTTAACCTAAGTTAATAAATACTAATTTAGTCGACTGTGTCCTGTCAAAGTACTCACGACATCCACAACCTAATTTTAGTGACAACGTCTTGGCTAGCTGAAGATCTTCTTAAATTTTCTCACTACACTTTTCCAAAATCTTTTTGGTCTCTTTCGTATAACCGGGAAAATACCATATACTTACAGGAAATCTTCAATTAAATAAACTTCCGTTATTAGCATTGCTGATTACAATTTATGTAGAAGAATATGGATGGTGGCGATCACCTTATTATAGATACTGATTATTAAAAAGAAAAGAAAAGTTAGAAGGGAATCATTATTAGCTGGGAGCACCAAGTAATTACGTAGTTCAAGGTTGTGGGGACTATTTTAGGATCATTAATCAAATTAAACTAATTCAATTTTTTAATCTCATTTTCTCCATTCAATTCCTTGAACACGTCCGAGCATATTTTTTTAGTGGACTTTGTAAGCATAGTTTGAAACATCCCAAATCGACGAGAATGTTCTTAATTTATCAAAAATTGTTGCAGCTAAATCCCAGCACTTTACCATCAAATCCGACTAAGATCTCAGTTGCATCTCACGAATTATTTATAGGTGATATTTTGTTACAGGCCAAAAAAACTGGTTGTAGGTGACAACCAGCTTATAAATATACAAAATAATTTGATTGCCGAGTAATTATCGTTGCAAGAAATAATTAATCTTTTAATTCTAAATTTAACTGTTTACCCAAAATGTATATAGGTATTACTTAACCTTAACATATTTAAGTGATTTAGAATCACGAAAAGCAAATTTCTAATTGTTATCTACTTTTTCAACAATTTATTTCAGTTTTGGTTTTGGTGGATCTGGATTTAATAGCAGGCCTTTTTACAACGGTGGTTACCACAGTACTGGATTCCAAGGTTTTCCTGGAACAGATTCTCATGGTCATCATGGTCACCATGGTCATCATAGCACTGGATTCCAAGGTTTTCCAGGTGATCGTCCCTTTTTCAGGAAGTAATCATTAACAATTTAAGTTACAAACGTAAAAAATAGGAGTGTGCATCACTTACATCTATTTCTAAACATAAGCTAGCCAATAGCCTATGCTGTTACAAATAGATCAACTACCATAAATGTACAAATAAACTTTGTAGAATAACATGTGTAACTATTAGTTGAAAATTATTGTATATAAAAATAGATGCACATTATCTTAAGTGTTAATTTATAAGATAATGTTCTATAAAGTTGGATTAAATAATATGTGTACAGATGTGGATTAGTCTTTATGAGGCACAAGGAAACCAGTCACTAATTTAGATTGATTCACCCCTTATAAAAAACAGAGGGGAGTAACAATCTAAAGATGGTGTGACTGATACACCTTTCCTCCTACTCTTATAAAAACAGAAGTGTGTTGTTCCTTTGTCCCAAAGTACATTTGACTAAACATTCCTTTGCCAAAGTCATTCATATTCTAATAAAAAAACAAAAAAAAAACAAAAAAAAAACAGAGCAGTTACTATCTAAAGTAGTACCGGAAACCTAAGTCTAAATATGTATTCCAACAATATTTATTTATGACACACAAATACTTCTTAAAGTGTAATGGATAATAATAGGTTTGTTCCAACCACACTTCAAACTGGTTTGGAACTGTCCGACGCATGCGCAACGGACCACAATTGACCGTTTTTCGCTAATGCGCTTGCGTCGTACAGTTGGAAACTAGTTTGGGACTAGTTTGAAGTGTTGTTGGAACAAGCCTTATATTGATTTGCAAAATGGCTGAAAAATAAAAAGGAATACCTACAATATGATGGGAAATAATCTATTTAAAAAAAAAATATTTTAGAATACCTATCATGTAAAAGCATTTACAAATTATTGACAGATATTTGCTAAAAGTCAATTTGAATGTTGCAAATTGATTCTTAATTTCGTTTTTATATTATTGTATATACTATAAGGTACTTCTTTAGATTGTTACTCCCTGAATATTTTTTAGAATTAAATGGATATAATGATCTATACATTCCTTGGCTAAATGTGTGCACATGTAATGATGATTAGTCCAATGTACTTTGAAACAAAAAAATAAGAAATATCACACTATTATTATTAAACAAAGAGTAACAGTCTAATGTTAGAGAGGTAGCGTAGCCGCGGCGGTTAAACCACCTCTGCTCGGCCATCACTAAATCATTGAGTGGAACGAGATGGGGTTCGATTTCTCGGCGTGACACTCTGATTTATAAGGCTCACTATTGATCACATCATACTCGCTTCGGCGGTACAATGTACTGATGTGTGAAGTGGCTGCAACTCTCTACCGTGGGGCGTACAAAATACAAAAGGCCTAAGTAATGACCTAATTGCTTGGTTCGAACAAGTGGTTCGTCCTACCCGTTCTTGTAGGAAGTACTAGACTACTACTACTACTACTAACAGTCTAATGTTACATTCTGTACACCTTCTTTTGATTGTTACTCCCGTATATTTCTTATAAAGGGAGTAACAGACTAAAGAAGTGCGTACTATACATTACACCATGATGATAATGATTTCACATAAAAATATTAATGATATTAAGAATTTGGAACATTGGAGTAAAACCATTTTACTCCGATGTTCCCTACGTACATCCTTCTTTAACGAAACTAAATTAAATTTTAGCTAAATTAAATGCGGCATATATTTAATTTTAGTTAGCTATAAGCTCACTTTGTTAAGTAAATTTTTTTTTGTTAGTAGTGAAAGTATAATATTATTCGTACATGTGATATAAAGAATAATCTCAAAAATTGTAAATTTAATTTTAGAGATTGTAATTTTTATTTTATAAGTATAAAAATTAGTTTGTAAGCATAAAGATGTATTGTACCTTATCAAAAAATTAATCAAATGACTAAATGCGACATTAATATGTTATTGCTTTATTAATTTTATTATTATTTAATCATTATTATGTAATGACTTATGTTTATTTATAATTATTATATGTTTTAATTACCTAAATAAAAACTATTATTTAAAAGTAGTTCTAAATAAAAATAACTGGTCAGTATTTATTTTGAGTTTGCTTAAGAAATGTTGTGTTATTTACTTATTGCAGGGTAAAATTGGGATTGCAAAAAGACTAAATTCGTCTTTTTGCAAACTTTGAAACGACTTGACAGTAAAATTGAATATTTGAGGTCTCATAAATTTTAGGGTTATTGAAATAAATCATAAACAACAAAGAGTTGTTTCCAATAAAACCTATCATTTCTCGATAAGAAGTTATTCAATGGTCCTGAAAATTGTCTCGGATAAGACCAACGAAATATGTATAAGGACGAACCCTCCTTAACTAATTGGTACTTCCTTAGATTGTTACTCCCCTATAATTTTTTTTAGTATATAAATGACTGACTGAATAAATATTAAGATAAAGGAATGTTTAATTGTCGACATTTTATTGTCATTACGCTATTTATCACAACGTTGCTTGAGCGTCTTGATCAACAGAACAAAATTACGTGGAAAATACATGTATGCACAAGATATCATCATTGGGATGAAAGATGTCTTCCCTTTCTTGGATACTAAATGTGATCTGATGTTTCGGTGTTTAGACTTCAGTTTTAGGTGGATTACGAGTATAAGCTGACCACATACTCCATGGTAAAAGATGATCTATAAAAAGTTAAATACCTTCATCAATCATCATACTGAACTAGTTGCTTATTGATCATTTGGTTCATAAGTGGATATCGCTCACTACTTTGCTCAAGGTAACTTCCTATTTCTTACTTATCATTGGATTAATAATTTGGGAAGTGCGTTAGTGATGTGGAAGATGATTCACTGTTTTTACTATTAGACGTTTCATTCCCAAGAGCTAAAACCAATGATCAAATAACAAGTTCAAATAGTGATCCATAATATTAGTCATTTCAAACAATAATTTTGATTCAACACTTATCATTCATAACAGTGTTGACAAATTGTCACTGTGTTTCTGAGGGACGAGATATATCCACATAGTGAATGGATAGATTTACTGCTAATCCAACATTTAATGCTGAAATAACAATCTCAAAGAGTGACCTATAATTAATCATTTCAAACATAACAGTGTTGACAAATTGACACTGTGTTTCTGAGGGACGAACATGTCCACCAAGTGAATGGATAGATTTACTGCTAATCCAACATTTACTGTTACTGTTCATTCAAGAGTTCATTCAATTAACTGATCGACGTGGAATGTAAAATATCATGACTAATGGAAGTATTGCTTAAGATAAGTCGCCTTCAGATTATAAATTAGTCTTAACATGAAAATAAACATGAACAGCCAATAAATACGGATTTTTTATTTATTTATTTTTTTTTTTATCAATTTAAGAATTATTATATATAGTTTTCATCACATATCTAACACATATTTTTTTATTGATCCATTAATAAAATATATTTTTTTAACACTAATTAATAACAATTAATTAATTGAAAAACTAATTTAAATTACTGCATGCAATTTGTTTAAAGTAAAAGTGATTTTTATTTTTATATTTATGTTTATAATTATAGATATATACGTATATATATTTTACTTATATATACATTAAAGTTTACATCCATAAATAAATATATATGTCCATGACATTTGAACTTTGTTACCATTTGAAGAAATAGTTTTTAAAAGACATCATAAATTAATAAAAAAATATTACTATGCAAAGCTGAAGAAGATACCACCATAAATCTGGAAGTCATTGCGTATAAACGGAGCACACAAAGTTCCCACTAAATTACAGTTAGTATATATATAAATAAAATACTGTTAACAACGATTGATTCAGCCCACGTACTTTTATGCATGTATTTAAAAATATGTTTTTATATGTATTTTATACATTGGAATAGATTTCTTATGTATTTCATCTCATTTTTTTAATCCAAGTTGATTTTTTTTTTTTTTTTATAAACGAAAGGTTATCATTACACAATAATTCTTTTAGAATAATATATGTATTTAAAAACAATTTTATAGGTAAACTAATTTTACTTTTCATGAATGATAGTCGATTAAATTACCATATTTTGGTGTATTTTAGAAGCGATGTGTTCATTACCTTAATTTTTTTGGAGAAATGTAATATTTTCTAATTACTATTATTTTCTTTTTAGGGTTTCGTTGGTCAAACAAAAAGGTCCCTTATAGTTTAGTTCCTCTGTCTGTACGGTTCCATTAATGTTTGAATCAAGAGATAAAAGCACGGATTTTTGTTGTATCAAGTATTTTGGATACGCACAAAAGGAAAAATAAAGCGAAGTCATAATTATCAGCTACTTGAAATTTTGAGTGGGATATCAAATGAGGAGTATTAGAGAGTAGACTACAACACTTGTGAAAATTGTTTTATTTTCCGCGCCATTTTGTCAAAAAATATTAAAATATTTTACTTTATGTTTGTGGTGATATGAAAGGACACAGGATTATACTTGTTGTTGAAATTACTGTGGGTACAATTACTGCCACGTCAATAACGCACTTTCAAGTATTAGATATTATGTTACAAAGCAGCAAAATGGAATTTTGATGACTAGTTTTGAAGTTTTTGTACTGAGCCGAAGGCGAGGATAAACTAAACAAATTTACAGCAGAGGTGAAGCCGAGGCAGGAAATTTACTATTGTATGACGAGGCGAAGCCGAGTCAGGAACATTACATGTTGATTGACGAGGCGAAGTCGATGCAAGAATATGTTAATTACCTGCTAAAGTTTAACCGAAGCAAAAAAAAAAAAAAAAAAAAAAAAAAAGCAAAAGGAATCTACTGGCCACTTTTTTTTATGAACAGCTGTTTTTAATCTCAATTTTTGGCGATTTTCTTTTAGATTTTCGCTTTAAAATAATAAAATATGTAAAAGTAGTTCTAAATAAAAATAACTTGATGATTAGTCCAATGTACTTTGAAACAAAAAAATAAGAAATATCACACTATTATTATTAAACAAAGAGTAACAGTCTAATGTTAGAGAGGTAGCGTAGCCGCGGCGGTTAAACCACCTCTGCTCGGCCATCACNTACTATAATTATTGAAGTAATTTTTAAAAATATATAAATATTTAGCAGAATATTACGCTTAAATATTATATAAAAATTAACAATGTGGGAGACTTCATAACCTGCAATGTAGTAACCTTTTTGTAGTAAAATTTTCTTAAACTTTTGCAGCCTGTTTAATATTTGGCAGACACTCCGAACTTTTGCTTACACTATGATATTTGCGGGCACTATATTATTTTGCTACGTATTTTTTGACATGTTACAAAAGAATCAAGAAAAATTACATTTTGCAGATTGAAAACAGTACTATAATGCTTTAATTATACTGGTGTGAGTAGATAAAAAATATTGTATATTTTATTATTGTAAATTTTTTGATATTTCCAAACAAGAATATTTCAGACCACCCACAGTTTATTTGACAATATGACTAAAACAAAATTATAGTTATATTCTTCAAATGGTTTCAGTAAATTATCTTACCAAATATAATAATTAACTCAGGTGCGTAGAGGTGAATTAGAAGAGAAGAAAAATGACTGATAATTACTGGTATGCGGATGAAAGAACCAAGGATGCTACCAGATCCTTATAATCCTTAAAAAAAATAAAAAAAAATATAATATGAAGGACGTTTCATCATATTGCATCATCGTCTCGTTAAGTTCTTTACTGTACCAACCCTTAAATTTTTAAACATTTTATATCTGTTTAGATAGAAAGTGATTATTGTAGTAGTTGTATTCATTGCGCCTGCGCGTTTTATAATTCTTCGCCTTATCGCCCGATTAGCATGTTTGTTTACATTTAACTAATTAATTTGCTAACTTGGTGCGTAGGCTTCCGCGGGTAGACTCGTAATAAACAGCTTGGTTTTCCGGTGGAATCCACGTCTCGAAGGGGATGAAGTCCGACGTTTCGCTTCCACTACTGGAAGCATCAATGGATTCAAAAATCATAATGGATTCAAGAAGGAGGACATACTGCGAACCATCCGCCGCGAAGAAAGCACCGAGGAACGCACCCCAGCAGAAAGGACGGAAGACCAGCGCAAGGCTTATCTCCCATACATCCAAAGTACAACAGATAAGATAAGCCGGATTCTTCGAAAACACGACATCGGGACCATCTTCAACGCAAACATGACCACCAGGAGCCTTCTAGAGTCACCTAAGGACCACCTTCATCTCAAGACTTGCGGTGTGTACCAGATCCCATGCAGCTGCGGCAAGAACTACATCGGGCAAACCGGAAGATTGATCTCGACCCGCCTTCAGGAACACGTAAGAGCAGTGAAAAACAACGACTATAGATCAGCGATAGCTCAACATTCTGGAGAAACCGGCCATCTCATAAAGTTTGAGGACATACGAGTACTTGCGTCAGACAACAGATATCACAGCAGGATGGTAAGGGAGTCAATTGAGATCGAGAAACAACCGGAGAATTTCAACAGAGAGGATGGCTTCACTCTTTCCCGGACCTGGAAGCCTCTGGTCAGCACCTGTGCCAAGGAGAAAGCAAGAAGCGGCGCCGCGGTCACTTCCCGACTTGTTACATCACCCGCCCGACAAAGGAACACCGACGAAGGCAGCACCTGCCGGATTGCATCATCCCCACAGAGAAACACCGACAAAGGTAGCACTTGCGAGATTACATCATCCCGACAAAGGACAGCCCCAAGTACTGAAACACCCAGGTACAATCTACGGTCTAGGAAACCAGTATAAATACGACGATCTTCTCTCCAGTCGTCAGTTCATCTTGTGATTGCTTCGAGTCAACACCACGATGCACCACACCCCTGAAGATGCTTCCAGTAGTGGAAGCGAAACGTCGGACTTCATCCCCTTCGAGACGCGGATTCCACCTGAAAACCAAGCTGTTTAATTAATTTGCTGTCTGTTTTATTAAAGTAACTGTTTTTATCAAGCTTTTAGTAAATAACAATAAGTGATTTGAAATGAAAAAGAAATACAAAATTAAAAACAGGAAGTTTATTGATTTTAGATATTTTTTCTGTATATATTATTAAAATCTCACAATCGTAGATAAAGTACGGTACGCAACTCATGCGAAAACTGTATTTTGCATTGCTCGTGAGGTTTTACTACACTCGCTGTTGCTCGGGTGCCAACCCCACACTCGCATGCAAAATGCTACTTTCCGCACTAGATACGTAATGTATTCTTTTTTAATTCCTTACAATTTTATCATTTTAAAGCCCTTCCTAAAAATTGTACTTTTATACAATAATTGGTAACTATTTTTTCAAATACCAAATTTATTTATAAAAAAGAAAAGTTAAAGGTAAAGTATGTTTAATTATTGATTAAAATAAATTTTGATATAAAACGGGTTCAATAATCCTCATTTAACTAAAAAATATTAATTTTTTTCACGAATCTCCATAAATCAAATTATTTATTGATAGCTTAATTAATTTTATAATTTCAAAAGAAATTTCGCTATTTTACTTTATTTTATTTTATTGATATTAGGGTCTAAAGACAGGAAATTTGAAGAGGACTTGAAGTGAAGGTTTCATTTAGGTTTTAAAGCGGCCCTGTAAAAAAAATAGGTTTGGAACCTACTTTTTGTGTATCCACTGTAAGAACCGCGTTCGGATCAATCCGAACGCGCTGAAGTCCGCTATCTGTGAACCCGCACCTTTAGAGGTCGAGTTGAATTCACTACCAGGGTGAAAGGTCAAGTTGAATTCCCCGCCAGGGTGAAAGGTCAACTTCGATTCATCACCAGGGTAAGAAGACTGGTTCGATTACCGCCAAGGTGAGAGGTCAAGTTGGATTCATCACAGGGATGAAAGGTCGTTGGAATTACCGCGTTAAGGTGATAGGTCAAGTAGGTGTATTCACTACAGGGTGAAAGTGAGAGGTCAAGTTGGATTCACCACACGGGTGAAAAGTCGAGTTTAATTCCCCACTAGGATGAGATGTTTTGATGGTAAATTTTGATAAAATCTTTAATAATAATTAAATAAAACTACGAAAACTCGTTACGACTAATAATTGGAAAACACTGGACTAAATTATGTACTTGTTACTTGTTGTTAACAGTACTAGTAATTTCTGACGGATTTTTTTTTTACTTAAATTGATCACATTAAGGTGAATTAACATTAACTGTTTTTGTTTTTTTCTGTCGATTTCTTAAATTAAAACGCTTAATGGTGTCTTTAAGATTTTTACCCTCTTAATATTTTCAAGTTTTTCGGAAATCACCGTTTGATATTATGAGTTATTAAAAATAAAAAATTACCTTCTCTCTTATTATGCGAATATATTTTTGAAGTTCAATTATATCCGCACTAAAGATTATCCATACAAGCGTTAATAACAGTCACAAGACAGTGGAACAATAGAAACGCTATCAATTGCCTTCAAATGAATAATCTTCGTACTGATCTCTAATTGCTCCTAATCCCCATTACACGGTAGAGAATTACCATACGAGCCGTTTGTAAGATTGCCTGAATGCTCTATACAACAATCAACATCTTCGATGTTAAAAAGTAAAAGAAACACTGAAAATAAGAAAAACTTTAAGTCGAATGATATGGTTTTAAAAATAGCCGATGGATATAATTTGGTTTCGGCACAATGTCAAAGATGAGTTTATTGACTGCATTATATTCTAATCGGCTGCAATAAGACAAAAAGACTTTTATTGGTATTTTGATTTTGGTATTATAATACCTTCAAGCATTTTTATTCACCATTGACTTATTCCTTTTTTTATGATAAAAGAACTTAAGCTCATTGAAGAGGCTATAAACTGCTAAACTGCACTACTTGAAATTATCATATTTCTCAGTGCAGACGCCTAAGCGATGATTATCCTAAAACCATTCTATATATATATATATACATACATTAAAACAAAATTTAAGAAACAATTTAGATAAATGCTCTGTACACAAAAATCAGCGAGCAGACAACCAATCCTACTTTTCATGATCATTACAATAAATTTCCACCAAACTTTTTTTCCAATATAGTACTCTGATCATTTACATAAAATAAGCCTATAATTTTGTCCATGAAAAAGGATATTAATTTTGAATATTTCCAAACTTGAAGGGAATCGAAGTATAATTAACAACAGAATAATGAAACAGAAAATATAAAATTTCTAGGAAGTTTTATGAAAACTTAAACAAGTTTAAAATAAATCAAATTAGTACTGCTTTTGGAAAAGAGTAGAGTATATACCTACTATATATATATA
>KZ651346.1:309848-324779 GCA_001010745.2 Gerris buenoi
AAATTAGGATCCTATAAACTTACACTGATGTATATATTTAAATGCACAATAAACGAATACAAATCAGCAATTACGATTTAAAACCATTATGGGGAATAGGATTAGATGGGTGTTTACATTGTTAAAACATTTAGTTTGAATAAATTGCGTTTGACAATGGATAAATCAATAGGTTCATAAGTTAATCAAATATCTATAGTGCACAATCAATCTATTAGTGACGAGGAAGAAAGCCAATTTATCTAACCATGGTAATAATTGGATTAAAGATAAATGTATATTTATTTATTTGCAATTAGTTATAGTAAATAAATGGCAGTTATATGTAAGTCCTATAGTTGTGTCACCAGAATTAGTCATGCGACCTTGGGAATTATGACAAAAAAATAATTAATTCGTTAAACTATCATGTAGATGTGTTCGTTCTATAGGGTGTGGTTCGTGTTTTTGAGCTAATTGTACATTTGACTTTGTAACAGCGAAATTGTATTGACTGCGGTTATATTTTCGTATGAAATGTAATATTAACTATTGTTTTGCTATATATCTTAAAGCTAACAATGGTAAATATTTTATAATATCACAGAGTAAATTAAACATAATGTTTTATCAACTAACTCGTTACTGAATATTAAATTATCATAAAGGAAAACATTCTATATCAAAGGTTGAGTAAACTACATTTATTACTTCTATTATTTTTTTTTTTAATTTATATAACCTTTCGTGTCATAATTCAGATATTATCACAGCACTATATTTTAAGTTTGTCTAAATAATGATTATTTATCCTTGTATAATTGATGAATATACTCTTATTACCTACTTAAGGAATGAGCAGACAAAGTAAATTGCATGAAGATATGCCAAAAAAGGGATGAAATATTGCATCTAAATTACCTTTTTTTTCAATTAATAATCCCATAAGAAACAGCAAAAAGAAAACACATTGACCATTGTTTAGAATTACCAACTGTAACATTAAAATGGTTCCATATATGAATTTCTTTTCGTTTTAGAAATACATATAGTAATAAAAGTTTCATTGATTTCTTTATAATTTTCTCTGTATATTGTTTTGATGCTTACTAACTATCAATAGCTAGCTACTTAAATTATATTTTTAAAAGTTCGGACATTAACAATTTACTTTTATTCCTTTTTCATATAATTTTTTATTAACACAACTACATAATTTTATGATATAAGTGTTTAAGATAAGTGTTTTGTTGACTGTGTATTACTTGAGAAAGGGGAATAATCCAGTGACTATTCCTTTTGGCTGGGTTCACTTACGATGGGTTAATTATAATTATTGAAAAGTATATAAAGAAATAAGATGTCAAGATTTTGGTTATAGCAATAATTAAATGGTGATTGAAAATAAACCTTATGAAATGAGTAAATCTCTGGGCCACTGCCTCTTCAGGCGACGAGGTGGGTTATCTTGAATAATTTGGGATGCAAGAAGTTCTACTAGAGGATTTGGGTAATTGGATAATGATTCGTGGAATGTATGGTACCGGGATACAGATAGGTCTCGGACAAAGGGAATATTGAGATCGTTGTGTAGAGTGAGGTTAGAGACGTAGAACGGGGCTTCTGTGATTTTTCTAAGGATCTTGAATTGTAGAGTTTGGATTCGATGGATGTTGGATGGCTTGGTACTACCCCATACTTCTAGACCGTAGGTCCAAGATGGTTTAATATTACATTTTAAATTCGACGTTGTTATTCAAAGTAAGATTGGACCTTCGATCCATAAGATGAAGCAGCAATTTGTATCGTCTTGTCATGTCTGTACGTTTAGTTTGCGTATGATGTTGCCAAGTGAGAGAGTAAGGCCAAGGTAACGAACTGTATTGGATTGAAGAATAAGAACTTTGTTAATAATGACTGGAGCACAGGTGCTATGACGAAGAGTAAAAGTGACATGAACACTTTTCTGTTCGTTAATTCGCGTCCTCTATTTCCTTAACCAATGTTACAGAAGGGGAAGGTGGCTTTGGGTGTTATTAGATGCGGTTTGAGGGTTTTCGTGGACAGATAGGGTAGTCTTGTCATCTGCAAAGGTGACAAGGACCGAGGAAGGAGGATGTTGAGGGATGTCTTCAGTTAAAAAGGAATATAGGAGAGGTCCTTAGACACTGTCCTAAGCAACTCCAGCACTCATAGGGCAGATGGATGCAAATTAGGATCCTATAAACTTACACTGAAGTATGTGTCGGAGAGAAAGGATTTAATGATGAGGTATTATGTAAAGGGTAAGATTAATTTGAGTTTCCAAAACAGCCCAGCATGCCAAACTCTATCGAAGGCTTGCGCCTCATCTAGGAAGACAGCTGAGTAATTCCTTTGAAGGAAGTTGCTTAATAGTTTAATGGACATCTGAGGGATTAATGGCTTTAGGAGGTGAGGATAATTGTAATAGATTCATGAGGACTTTATTTATGAGGTTTACATGATCAAGGTCAGTTATATCGGAATGTGGAGAAAATAGATTTTTAAGGTTACTAAAGTCATAAAGCTCTTCATTTCAGAGATTTGGGTTTTGAAATGTTTGCGTGGTTATTTGTGTGGCGCATCTAATTATTTGTTTAGAAATTTTACACTTAACATTTTCAAAATGGTGCTCAATATGGAAGAGGACTAAAAAAGTTTTTATTCTACATGTTATACATAGTTTTAGAGGCCTTGGAAAGTAGGGATAGAATATGTAATAATTTAAATTTAATATTTTCAAGACGGTGGCATATGGTAGTCGGCCAAAGATAACATTTTTAGTCAGTATGACATGTTATACATTGTTTTAATGACCTTGAAATTTAGGAAAAGGATGTGTTAATTTTTTTAGATTTTTTTTAACGTTCGTTTAAAAAAATATGGCCAACATGAGGAAGTTAAAAAAGATTTTGCTTACATAGCATGTTATATGCTATGTTTCTAAGGATCTTATTTAAAGTTTATTTTGTCTGAACTATTAAGAGCGTCACAAAGAGTATTCATGCTCACAAAATATTATTAGAACAATTTTTTTTTTTGTAGCTCCAAAAAAAACCTAACTGGGCCAGGAATCAGTTGACCCTTTGACACTGATGATCGGTTCAAAGTATCAAATAGTATTATGACTAATACCTAGACTCGTTCAAGGTTTACAATAGTATTCTGCCAGGTGGTCATTTTGCAATGAAGACAAGACATTTAATTAGCATTATCGGTATCCATACAAAGGTCAGACATCGCCATGATCCCGCCTCTTGTCCGCCTCTTCACAAACCCTAAATCATAAACAGTATTCCTCCCGTCTTCAAGTTCAAATCTTACAAGTTCGTATCGTTAAAAAATCCACATTTTTTCCCACAAGATTCATCTGAACATTAAGGAAAATATGAGATGTAATTTTTAACAGTCAATTTTAAAATTTATTGAAACCAGTGGAAACAGATATTACAATATATATACGTATGTATATATTTAAATGCACAATAAACGAATACAAATCAGCAATTACGATTTAAAACCATTATGGGGAATAGGATTAGATGGGTGTTTACATTGTTAAAACATTTAGTTTGAATAAATTGCGTTTGACAATGGATAAATCAATAGGTTCATAAGTTAATCAAATATCTATAGTGTACAATCAATCTATTAGTGACGAGGAAGAAAGCCAATTTATCTAACCATGGTAATAATTGGATTAAAGATAAATGTATATTTATTTATTTGCAATTAGTTATAGTAAATAAATGGCAGTTATATGTAAGTCCTATAGTTGTGTCACCAGAATTAGTCATGCGACCTTGGGAATTATGACAAAAAAATAATTAATTCGTTAAACTATCATGTAGATGTGTTCGTTCTATAGGGTGTGGTTCGTGTTTTTGAGCTAATTGTACATTTGACTTTGTAACAGCGAAATTGTATTGATTGCGGTTATATTTTCGTATGAAATGTAATATTAACTATTGTTTTGCTATATATCTTAAAGCTAACAATGGTAAATATTTTATAATATCACAGAGTAAATTAAACATAATGTTTTATCAACTAACTCGTTACTGAATATTAAATTATCATAAAGGAAAACATTCTATATCAAAGGTTGAGTAAACTACATTTATTACTTCTATTATTTTTTTTTTTAATTTATATAACCTTTCGTGTCATAATTCAGATATTATCACAGCACTATATTTTAAGTTTGTCTAAATAATGATTATTTATCCTTGTATAATTGATGAATATACTCTTATTACCTACTTAAGGAATGAGCAGACAAAGTAAATTGCATGAAGATATGCCAAAAAAGGGATGAAATATTGCATCTAAATTACCTTTTTTTTCAATTAATAATCCCATAAGAAACAGCAAAAAGAAAACACATTGACCATTGTTTAGAATTACCAACTGTAACATTAAAATGGTTCCATATATGAATTTCTTTTCGTTTTAGAAATACATATAGTAATAAAAGTTTCATTGATTTCTTTATAATTTTCTCTGTATATTGTTTTGATGCTTACTAACTATCAATAGCTAGCTACTTAAATTATATTTTTAAAAGTTCGGACATTAACAATTTACTTTTATTCCTTTTTCATATAATTTTTTATTAACACAACTACATAATTTTATGATATAAGTGTTTAAGATAAGTGTTTTGTTGACTGTGTATTACTTGAGAAAGGGGAATAATCCAGTGACTATTCCTTTTGGCTGGGTTCACTTACGATGGGTTAATTATAATTATTGAAAAGTATATAAAGAAATAAGATGTCAAGATTTTGGTTATAGCAATAATTAAATGGTGATTGAAAATAAACCTTATGAAATGAGTAAATCTCTGGGCCACTGCCTCTTCAGGCGACGAGGTGGGTTATCTTGAATAATTTGGGATGCAAGAAGTTCTACTAGAGGATTTGGGTAATTGGATAATGATTCGTGGAATGTATGGTACCGGGATACAGATAGGTCTCGGACAAAGGGAATATTGAGATCGTTGTGTAGAGTGAGGTTAGAGACGTAGAACGGGGCTTCTGTGATTTTTCTAAGGATCTTGAATTGTAGAGTTTGGATTCGATGGATGTTGGATGGCTTGGTACTACCCCATACTTCTAGACCGTAGGTCCAAGATGGTTTAATATTACATTTTAAATTCGACGTTGTTATTCAAAGTAAGATTGGACCTTCGATCCATAAGATGAAGCAGCAATTTGTATCGTCTTGTCATGTCTGTACGTTTAGTTTGCGTATGATGTTGCCAAGTGAGAGAGTAAGGCCAAGGTAACGAACTGTATTGGATTGAAGAATAAGAACTTTGTTAATAATGACTGGAGCACAGGTGCTATGACGAAGAGTAAAAGTGACATGAACACTTTTCTGTTCGTTAATTCGCGTCCTCTATTTCCTTAACCAATGTTACAGAAGGGGAAGGTGGCTTTGGGTGTTATTAGATGCGGTTTGAGGGTTTTCGTGGACAGATAGGGTAGTCTTGTCATCTGCAAAGGTGACAAGGACCGAGGAAGGAGGATGTTGAGGGATGTCTTCAGTTAAAAAGGAATATAGGAGAGGTCCTTAGACACTGTCCTAAGCAACTCCAGCACTCATAGGGCAGATGGATGCAAATTAGGATCCTATAAACTTACACTGAAGTATGTGTCGGAGAGAAAGGATTTAATGATGAGGTATTATGTAAAGGGTAAGATTAATTTGAGTTTCCAAAACAGCCCAGCATGCCAAACTCTATCGAAGGCTTGCGCCTCATCTAGGAAGACAGCTGAGTAATTCCTTTGAAGGAAGTTGCTTAATAGTTTAATGGACATCTGAGGGATTAATGGCTTTAGGAGGTGAGGATAATTGTAATAGATTCATGAGGACTTTATTTATGAGGTTTACATGATCAAGGTCAGTTATATCGGAATGTGGAGAAAATAGATTTTTAAGGTTACTAAAGTCATAAAGCTCTTCATTTCAGAGATTTGGGTTTTGAAATGTTTGCGTGGTTATTTGTGTGGCGCATCTAATTATTTGTTTAGAAATTTTACACTTAACATTTTCAAAATGGTGCTCAATATGGAAGAGGACTAAAAAAGTTTTTATTCTACATGTTATACATAGTTTTAGAGGCCTTGGAAAGTAGGGATAGAATATGTAATAATTTAAATTTAATATTTTCAAGACGGTGGCATATGGTAGTCGGCCAAAGATAACATTTTTAGTCAGTATGACATGTTATACATTGTTTTAATGACCTTGAAATTTAGGAAAAGGATGTGTTAATTTTTTTAGATTTTTTTTAACGTTCGTTTAAAAAAATATGGCCAACATGAGGAAGTTAAAAAAGATTTTGCTTACATAGCATGTTATATGCTATGTTTCTAAGGATCTTATTTAAAGTTTATTTTGTCTGAACTATTAAGAGCGTCACAAAGAGTATTCATGCTCACAAAATATTATTAGAACAATTTTTTTTTTTGTAGCTCCAAAAAAAACCTAACTGGGCCAGGAATCAGTTGACCCTTTGACACTGATGATCGGTTCAAAGTATCAAATAGTATTATGACTAATACCTAGACTCGTTCAAGGTTTACAATAGTATTCTGCCAGGTGGTCATTTTGCAATGAAGACAAGACATTTAATTAGCATTATCGGTATCCATACAAAGGTCAGACATCGCCATGATCCCGCCTCTTGTCCGCCTCTTCACAAACCCTAAATCATAAACAGTATTCCTCCCGTCTTCAAGTTCAAATCTTACAAGTTCGTATCGTTAAAAAATCCACATTTTTTCCCACAAGATTCATCTGAACATTAAGGAAAATATGAGATGTAATTTTTAACAGTCAATTTTAAAATTTATTGAAACCAGTGGAAACAGATATTACAAATTATTTTTATGCTAAACAAAGTTCATTTTTTATTAAAAAAAACTACATTTGTAGGTGGGCGTTTATAATAATCACTTCTAGGTTGCCGTATGTTTTCTATAATTATGACAGAATCCATTTATGTTAACTGTTATCAATGAATGAAATCAGTGTGCTATTTGTTAACCAATTGACATCATAGCTAACATGAATAATTGCAGTCAGTGATTTACAATACTATACTCAATTCGCATTTTATTATCACAATAAGTTATATTTCTGAACTAAAAACTCTCTAGACTATAAGACAAATAATAAAATATGATAGCTAAACTTTTTAACAGTTGATATGGAGTTAATGCGTTGATAAGTTAAAATTAGGTAAACCATATAAAATCACCATATTCAATAATTCAAGTTTAAGTTCTCAGTCCATTTAAGGTCAAACGGAATAAATGAGACACAGTTAATATAATTCCTGATATTCCGTTCTTATTCTAATAACTCGTAATTTATTACCTACTTTTTACTTTTTACAGCTTTAGCTACCTACATTTTTTATTGTTATATTATATTTCAATGGAACCTTTTCAAATAGAAGAGAAGCTGGTAAATAAAAAAGCTAAGAATATATTATAAGTACATTGATTTCTGAAGTGCAAAATGGACATAGGGTTTTAGAAAGTTAATACTCTTAGAAATAGTCAATTCTTAAAAGAATTCGATCCATTTTACTACGTTTTTATTAGCTTGCCCGCTTGTTTGTTTGTTTGTCCAGTTCAAATCTTGCAATCGATTTTTAACTAACTTCCCAAGTAGCTAGACTAAGAGAATAGCTAGAATAACAAACTAGAATTACACGATGACAATGCATTATTTTAATACGTTTAGCCATCTTTCAGCAAAATTTAATTAGTTTTCAGCAAATTGTGTTGTATGGAAAGTTAGTTCGGAAAAAATACGCAAGTTATTTTATTTGTTTTGATACGTCCCATATTTACAATCTTCATTTTGACAGGTTTCAAATTTATGACAGAAAATTTAAAAACGTATTATACAAAAAGTTCTTTTTATCTTGCAATTATTTATAACAAGAGTTAAACTGAATATTTTTAAAATAAATTATACGCCATAATACTATTAAAGGTAGAATAAGAATAGACTTAAAACCCGCAACGCAGAGACCGCCTTCGATCTTTACTTAATCCTTCTATTCACACTTTCCTAGTTTACCCCCACTTCGTAATGTTACAGCTTGGGGTAAGTACCAATTGAGCGCGAGAGAAAAATAAGGATTAAATCGTGAGAGTCGATTGAGCGCAAGAACTCCTTTAGGCACTGTGTTGATTCGGCGCAAGATTTTTATTCATAAGGAATTATTCCGCGCGGAGATGTCTAGAATGCATAGAGTCGATTGAGCGCAAGAAATTTGTTTTACAATTATTCGCGATGCATGTGTTTATCAATATAATCATTATATTACATTGCTGTGGGCACTACTCCCTTAAGATGCAAATATTTATCAGTATAAATTAAAGAAAATTTGAATAGAGTGTCAAAATTCAAGAATTAACCAAAAATAAAGTAAAATTGTGCTAGATTTTGTGCAAGCTATACATTTAGCTTTCAAAAATGTATGAACTGAATCTACCATTGTAGGATGTCGGTTTGCTCTGACACAATCTTGGTCTTGGTATCGGCGCATTCAGCAAGTTGGGCTATCTCGAGAGTACAACGAGTATAAGTACAACAAACAAAACCAAGATTTAATTATAGGCAAATGGTTAAATCTAGTTTTTATTATATTTATTTGGTTGAGTGTGAAAGTAAAAAATCGGTCTGAGACAACTCAGACAAACTTTCTCATATAGGAGTTCATAATTACTTAGCCCAGAGTTTTCTATTTATTATATTCCATTTATCATGTTAAATTTATATTTATCTTGCGGGCTAAATCGACTCTTACTACAATTTAAATTTCGCGCTCAATCAATACTGTCCTAAGTAACAAAGTAAAAGTAAGTCTTAAGTACTTGCGCTCAGTTGATACTCAACAATTTGTAAAGTCTGCGCTCAATCGACTCTTAAGTTTTTTACTTTCGCGCTCAATCGGTTCACTCCCACATCTTAAGTTTTAAGAAGTTTGTGAGTATGTATGTTAGTAGGGATTTTACTCTTACTATGTTAACTCTGACGATAATATAATTTCGAAACGGGATTGTTAATTTTAATATATAATTGTTTTGACAATATTGTTGTGTTACTTGTTTTATTAACCTAGTCATAAAATCAATGATAGATTCTAATAATGAAATTTCAACGTAACATCCAAGTTAATTTTATAACAGAAAATTAAAATGATTGTGTTTACGGCTGTTTTTTGATCAAGTATATTAATTCATAAGATAAGAAATTATACAAATCTTCACCTACTCAATCAGATGATTGGGCCAGGACCTTTTAAAGAATATTTAGGATAATACGATGTTGTAATAAATGTACCTTTCAACATGTTATATGAAAAGGTTACAACAGAAGATAAAAGAACTAGCGTGATTCTACGAAGGACAAGATAACATAGATGTCAAGATAATATCTCGTTTTTCGAAGGTGTTCAATTCTTCGGATTGGTTTCGGTGCTTCCGATGATGGATAAATTATACAGTGGGTGTTAAGCATCAAAGCATAAAGCCCACGGAGTGAAGCAAAACGACCATTTTCTAAATTATGAATGAAGTTTGTTTGAGTGTGAATTAGGTTTCAGAAGAGTGAGTTTTATTACTTCATTATCTATTCATTCTTGACTGAACCTTCTCATGATTATACCTCTTAACGTATTTCTGTCGAGGCTAAACCAAAACAATCATTTTAAAGATTGATAAAGTGGCTTAAGAATAAAAGAAGTTAGTGAGAAAATCAATATTTTGTTCGGGTAAAAATATAATTTTTATTACTAAAATCACCTGATTTAAATCGGCTATAATAGACTTCAAATAAATATAAGAACCTGTTTATTGAATGTTACTGGTTAACAAAAGACAGCTATTAAAAACCTGAATGTCGTAAGCACCTTTAACTTTAATACGGATCACAGATTAATAAAAATAGAACTAAATACAAGTTACCTCAACAAAAGGCATACATTTATACAGGATACACACTCTTCATTATCACAAAGGAACTGGGAAGCAGACGACCTAAGGCAGGAGCTAATATCAAGTATCACAAAACTAGTCCACAACAGTATGATTTATGCTGCTAAGAATAATGTACATCAATATTATGCAAAACTAGAAGACATTTATAAGCAAGCAATCCAGGGATTAACTAGAGTAAAAACATCAGTAGGCATTCTATCAGCAAATACCAAGAAACTCATCAAACAAAGAGAAGTGATGATGAAAGGAAAAAGAGACACAAGAATTAAAAGACTAGAATATAATATATTGTGCAAGACAGTAAGGTATAATATAAGAAAGGACGTCAGCGATCATAATAATAATTTAATTGAATCAGCCATTAATAACTCATACTCTATCAGAAAACTCAAGAAGCAAATGAATACAGATAAAATGTGGATTACAGGGCTGCAGGACCCACTGGATCAAAAAGAAAAAGACAGAAACAGCATAGTACAACTTGCAACCGGATTTTCCTCTAACAGGTTATGTGAAGACAAGAACAAAAGCGTTACCACCAGTCAGGTAGTAGATGATGCAGTCCCAGAGGTAGATTTATCAGAACTAGAACTTATAGTAAAGCAGCTGAAAAGAGGAAAAGCCCCAGGAAGTGACGGCATCACAAACGAAGCTATATCAATAACCTTCCCGACATTGAAAGAAATATGGGTTGATCTGTTTAACCTAGTCCTGCAGAGTGAAGAAGTACCAAAGGCATGGACCGCTACAGACATAATACTTTTGCATAAAAAAGGAGATAAGGAGGACCTGAACAACTACCGCCCACTTAGCTTAACATCAACTGCAAGTAAAATATTTAATAAATTCATCCTGAACAGAATAAAAGAAGATCTAAAAGTACAGCAACCCACCGAACAAGCAGGATTCAGATCAGGTTTTTCAACTATTGATCATATCCAAGTTATCAACCAAATTATAGAAAAAGCCATAGAATTTCAAGACAGTCTATACATAGCTTTAGTTGACTATGAAAAGGCATTTGATTCTATCTTACACCAGTTCTTGTATTCAGCACTTCAATCTCAAAAAATATATAAACATTATTAAGAATACGTATTCAACATGTAAAGCGAGAATAGTCTTAGATTCCAAAGGTCCGTTCTATGAAGTCCAGCGAGGTTTAAAACAAGGCGACCCCCTTTCACCGTCATTATTTAACTGTGTATTAGAAGAGGTGTTTAGAAAACTGGACTGGGCTAAAACCAAGTATGGGATACACATGATCAACAGAAGACTAACGCATTTGCGTTTTGCTGATGACTTGGTTCTTTTTGCAAGGACACCTGATGTCCTAGAAAAGATGTTAAACGAATTGGAGGAAAAAGGAAGAGACGCTGGCCTAAAAATAAACGAAAAGAAAACTCTGCTCTTAACCAATAAAAAAAGACAAAAAATAAAATTAGGTGAGAAGGATCTACAGTGGGTAGATGAAGCTACGTATCTTGGACAGTTAATCAGCTTTAAGGACAAAAATGAAAAAGAATTAGGAAGGAGAATTTGCTTGGGTTGGAAGAAATATTGGGCTATGAAATTTATTATGAAGAATCTTTGCATTGATCTCAGAAAGAAAGGTCAGGTATTCAATACTTGTATCCTACCTTGTCTTACTTATGGCTGTCAAACCTGGAACCTATAACCTACCTCAAACTCATAACCAAAAACATTCTGCACAGACTTGAAGTGACACAAAGAGCAATGGAAAGGTCCATGAAAGGAGTAAGATTAAAAGATAAGATAAGAGGTAGCATCATAAGACAGGAAACCGGGGTTAAGGATGTAGTCCAAACAGTTAAGACGCTAAAATGGAATTGGGCCGGCCACTTGGCAAGATTAAAAGATGGAAGGTGGACCAAGGAGGCAACACTGTGGACACCGTACTTAGGGAAAAGAAAGCAGGGGCGACAGAAAAAAAGATGGGAAGATGACCTACGGCAAAAGGCAGGACTTGCTTGGTATAAGACTGCAACAAACCGTGAAGAGTGGAATATATTGGGAGAGGCCTTCGCTCAAACTGGGCCTGGATCTAACAACTAAAAAGAAAAGAAAAAAAAAAAAAAAATTGAAGTATATTTGTAGTTAGTAATTAACTTTATTTTTTAATTAAATTAAATCAAATTTAAATTTCAGTAGTATGAAAACTACCAAAAACTAAAAAAAAACTTTAATAAAAAAAAAAATAAAATGTATTTATGTACAAATTTTATGTGTTTGAACCAATAAAGAGGCTTATTTATTTATTTATTTATTATTTATTGAATGTGGTTTTTAATTTTTTAGAGTTGGGCCAATTAAGTTAATAAAGCCTCACTTTTGCAAAATTTCGATCCCTCTATCATTTGGATACAAATTCCAAATCCTCCAAATTTGGATCATACTTAAGCCGACTGTCTAGACGATTACATCGTGATGGTTGTTATTAAAAATTCTTGTTTGAAAGTTAAACATTTGTATAAAACATTGTGATTCTCGTCATTTCACCTGAATAAAGGTTCTGTTTATTGCATTATTAGTTTTAAAGAAGTAAAAAATCAGTGACCTACGTCGTAGTTAAGTTCAAATGGTAAAAGAGCGGAAGTTAGAATTAGTAATGCGGTCTTTTAAACACAATATTTCAAACAAAGTTTTAACTTTAAAACAAGAATTTTTAATATAATAGAGCATTACGCGTCTAATGCGGAAAGTAGCATTTTGCATGTGAGTGTGAAGTTTGCACCCGAAGCGACAGCGAGGGTAGTAAAACCACACGAGCCAAGCAAAATGCAGTTTTCGCACGAATTGCGTACCGTACTTTATCTACGTTTGTTGGATTTTAATAATAAATACAGAAACAAATATTTAATAAACTTCCTTTATCTAAATTCGTATTTCTCTTTTGGTAAAGTTGAAATTAATTCAGTAGTTGTATTTTATACCGAATTACTTATTTCGGGAGGTGTATTATTATCCTCATTTTCGTCATGATGACATAAATCAATCATTGTTTTTCATTAAATACTGGATATAAACAGCTACTTTAATTGAATTAACAGCAAATTGGTTTTGTTAAATAAAAACAAACTCGCTAATCGTGCAATAAGGAGAAGAATTCTTCTTTTTTATCGCACTAGGGCGTAAAAAAAGAGGAATTATGAAACGCGCATGAGCAATGAATACAAGTGCGTAAAGAATCCCTTTCTACGCATCGAAACAGAGATACAGTGTTTATATTTCGTATCAATCGTAGATAAACATTATAATTTAGGCAGTCAGCTTGATAATGATTCAAGGAGAAATATTGCAAAAGTGACGCCTTTATTTCCTTAATTCACCCAACTACTATTGAATAAGAACTTACGTTTTCGTGTGAAGACCCTCTAACGTTTAACATATAGGGTCTCACAATTAATGGCAGAGATATCCCAATCGATACAGAGAAAAGTTAAGCAATAATTACAAGATAAAAAGAACTTATTATATACTACGTTTTTAATTCAATTAATTCATTTTTTATTTACTTGGTTTACTTATAATTTTTTGCTGTCATTCAATGTTTACCTCTCAAAAAAAAAATCTTAATTTTGAAATCTGTCAAAATGAAGGATTGTAAATATTGGGGATATGACAAAACAAATAAAATAACATGCGGATTTTTTCCGAACTAACTTTCCATGCAGCAAATTTGCTGAAAACGAATTAAATTCTGCTGAAAAATTACTAAAAGCATTAAAATAATGCATTGTCATCGTGTTCTGATCTGTTCTGAAAGTTTCAAATGTCTAGCTACTCGGGATGTCAGTTAAAATTCGATTGCAAGATTTGTACCGGACATACAAACAAACATATAAACAAGAAACCAAGTTAATAAAAACGTAGTAAAAATATAGTAAATTATAAATTGTTCCTTGTAGTATTCAATGCTGCAGTAGTTGGGTCCATTAAGGAAATAAAACTCACTTTTTCAATATTTCGACCCCTCCTTGGGTCATTCTAAGCTGGAATCAAAATTTAATTAGATGTTTGATTTTACAAACTGTAAATATTCTCTGAACAAAACATTAACAAAATTTTAAAGATAAAGATTACTATTAAGTTTGACATGTAAAAAGTTGTGTTTTTATAAAATGCCAGGTTAGTAAAAAAACAACTTTTTACATGTTAAATTTAATAGTAATCTTTATCTTTAAAATTTTGTTAATGTTTTGTGCAGAGAATATTTACAGTTTGTAAAATCTAACATCTAAATAAATTTAGATTCCAGGTTGAGAATGACCCAAGGAGGGATCGAAATATTGCAAAAGTGGGTTTTATTTCTTTAATGGACCCAACTACTGCAGCAAAAATATATATGTATTCAATAAAATATTTTGGAATGTATAATTTAAAATTTTGTTCCAAACATGTTAAATGCATTATTGCTTTCACATAATATATATTTACACTAATTGATTTCACTACAAGATTTTTATACGTAGGCGATATTTCTGATTTATTGTAACTTTTTCAAATACATATACAAATTAGCCTATCTTGTACGGCTTGAAGTGACGCAGATAGTTTTTTTTTTATTTTTTTTATTTATTTATTTATTTATTATGGATTCGACCTCTTCATCACCCTCTGGTGCCAAAAGAGGTGTTTTTGGTAGTTTACCCTGTTTTCACGATTACTTTTTATCATGAAGACCAAATCGAATATAATAGTACATTACGTGTCGAGTGTGGAAAGTAGCATTTTGCATGCGAGTGCGGAGTTTACACCCGAGCGACAGCGAGGGTAGTAAAATCACACAAGCAATGCAAAATGCCGTTTTCGCAGTTGCGTACCGTACTTTATCTACGATAGTGAGATTTAATAATAAATACAGAAAAAAATAAAAATAAAA